>MU227273.1:1656486-1670795 GCA_018584345.1 Thuja plicata
TTCTGATACTCGGCATCCACTACAATACTCGGCATCGTCATGCTCTCGGTAAGAGTAGAAGCTCGGTCCATACTAGTCCCGAAGTGTAGCTTGGAACTCGGTAGCCGTTGGTGACTCGGTAGTTATAGTGTCACTCGATAGTAACCTCTGGGGACTCGGTAGTAACTGACTTCTCGGTTGGCTTCGACTGATGGCTCGGTAGTTACGGTGAAGCTCGGTGACTACCGTCTGCTTAGTAAATGTTTCTCTTCTTGGTAAACACTGCTGAACTGTTCATATGCTCGGTGACTACTGTTCTGCTCGGTTTGAACTGTTTAACCGCTGAGCTTTCCAAGGTGATTACTGAATGCTCGGTATAAGCTGTGGACTGAGTGATGAGCTCGGTAAGCATTCAGAATCGAATAAGTATTTTCACTGATGACAAATATAACATAATTCCAACAGTTCCAATTGTTCTATTTCTCATATTGAAATTTTTTTTCTTGACTAACAACAACAATGGTGATGGATCTAAACTTTTCCTCACTGGGTCTCCTCAACCTATGCCTTTCTTCAAGGGTGTGCATAACATTTATTTTTTGACATACTTCATTTTTAGAATTTGAGAGAAATTGTTGGTTGTTCCCTTGCATTCTTAATCTCTGGTTTTCAACACCACATTCATTTTCCTCTTCATCAGAATAACTATATTCTCCATAATTATAATTTTTAATAAAGAGTATATTAATTGTTGTCTCACCCTTAGCTTCTTCATGATGATTTCCATATATCTCTTCATAATTAAGTACTGACTGAGCAACAACACACTGATGCGAAGAATGAGGCATATTAAAAACTACACACCAAGGATTATTTTCTACCACATGAGTTCCAAGACTTCTTAAAGGATTAGGAGTATCCTATGTATTTGAATTCTTGTGACCATCTTGGACTACTTCCTCATCCTTCTAATTTGTATGGTATGGCATGTCATGCAGTTTCATCTACTTTTGGCAAATTTTCCTATCTTGTGGTAACCCCTTTTCATTTTTTTAAACTCTATAACTTAAGTCCTTCATAGTTGTCATGAGTTTATCTAACTTATCTTCTTCCTTATGTATTTTATTTTGATATGCTTGAGGATTTATAGAATTTTAGGATTATCTCTCTTCCCAATTTAACCTTCATCCTTTCTATTGTTCGCAATATTGACTGATGCTTTAAAAGAATCTATAAGGGTTACAGGCTCTTTCGATCTTAACACATATCCAAACTTGGGGTCTAAATATTTCATATAAAATATCAAACACATTTTATCATTGGGATTCAAATGAGTAATTTTGTTCGATACTTTCATAAATCTAGTATTGAATTATGTGACCAACTCATTTTGATTTTTTTGGATAGTATTTATCTCCTCTAACTTGAACTTTGGATCAGTATGATCTCCATGCTGTTCCCTAAATACTCTTTGAGAAATATGTCAACTATCAATATGTGCATCAAGGAGACTTCTATACCAATCTCTTGCATCATCAACTAATGATTGCATAAACAATTTCATCAACACATCCCCATGCTCCACCTCATAATTATCCATGATGTTCAAAAATATATTTATATGCTCTTCACCAAACAGCCTATTACTTCCTAAACCTTTAGTAAATTCACACCTTATACCACTATTCATCTGATTGGGATAACCAGGAATACTAGTAAAATCAAGTTGCCTATATTTGTCAATATGAATTTCTAGTCTAGTAAAAGGATTTACTCTTTTTTTGTAGAGCTATCAAAGGATTCAAATTAGGGATATTGGGGAGAGCATTAACCAAACTAGGTGGTGGGATTGAGACTGGTGAAGCTAATTTTGGTGGAGGGATATTTTTTTGTTGAGCTTGTAAATTTAAAAATTATTGCAGTAATTATTGGTATTTTTGTTGTTACGGCAATAGTTGGTGGTATATTTGATCTTGAGTGGTATTTATTGGCTAGGATCTTGGTGGAAAAGGAAATTGATGAACATCTATATGAGGTACCTTAAATAGCACCAATGGTACAGGAAGGGAAACATTGGTATTTGTATTTTGTTTAGGTGCATGAGCACCCTCTTGCCAAGTTAAAAAGTCTATCACAACAGGCCTAGTATTGTTTTGAGTTTTGGAACTAGATGCATTATGCTGCATTGATTCCTTATTTTATCTTTTAGACATATCATCTAACTCTTGTATTCTTTTTAGTAATTTTTCCTTTCTTACCAACATCTCTTGCCTGGTATATTCAGCCTCTATCTCCTCAATTTATTTTATGAGTTCTTCATCAATAAGCTCTCAATTTTTATTCTTAGGAGAAAATTTTGGATTCTTCTCAATAACTATGGCCTTACCCTTTTCCTTAGATGGTCTGGCATTTGTATTAATTATTTGAGGCTCTTGGTTTTTTGGTTTGGTATTTATCAAGAGGTTATCAAACATCTTTTCTTGTTGAGCTTTCAACCTAGATAATTCTTCATTCTTTACATATTCTTTCTAGGCCTCTCTATCTAATTCAATTTGGAATTGTGTGGCCATTAACTCAAGTCTATTATTAAAACCTCTAACTTTATCATTATGAAAATATTGAACATTAGTGGGTACCTCAGGATGTTCAACATGGGATGTAATCTTGAAACCATATTTTTCATCATTATATACCTGATCACCTTCATTATTATAATAGTAATACCCAGGCTTGTTGGGTATCTCAAAATGGTATCCTCATGCTCTAGGAGATGGTTCACTAGAAGAGGAATCCTATTGGCATAACATCAAAGGATCATAAAGTGAATCTTCATTATCTAAAACATTTTTATCCAAATGTAAAGGAGAAGGATCACCAAATAATGTAGATGGTTTAATTTTTCTTTCCTTTTGCTGTCATCACTTCCGGCCTCCATCACCGATGGATAGATTTGGGCGTCCTTGCTACAATGATCTTCTTTTGTGCATACTTATTCCTTTTATCCATAAGAAAATACAGAAAAAAAAAATTCTTGCACGCGATGGTATATACCTTTTCTTGAAAAATTTATCACTTATTAGTTTTCAACTAGACTGAAAGCTTCAGAGTCCCCACCCTTATTGGGACATATATGTTAGAATAACTGAGAGGGGGGGTGAATTAGTGGCCTCAAAAATATTCTAATAAATCAACCATAAAACTTTATATCTTAAATATAAACCTCAAGTTATCTTTAGTCCCACAAGATGTATTCCTTGAAATAATCTTGTCAAATAACTACTACTCGGAGTTCACTGTTAAACCTTATTCTTAATCTTTACCAATTAGCAGTCTATCATTTACCAAAATACAGTAAATAACTTAGTGCTTACCGATCAATCCTATTTTCATGATGTGTAAATCAAAACATAGAAGCAATGACTCATAAACACATTTGACACATGGATTTTTAACATGTAAACCATGTTAATGGAAAAACCACTTGGGACCGGTAACCCAAAATTTTTACTCTTCTGAAGTGAGCTTCATGAAGAGCCAATCCTGTTAAAGGTTACAAACACACTGTTAAGTGCAACCCTGTTAGAGGATTTATCACTAACATTTAATCACTTGATATATGGCATTTCACTATGCTATCTTCATGAATTAACCTTTTGATACTCCTTTGGATGTATCTCAATATATAAAGGATTGTTAGATCTTGCTTAGTTAAGAGAATTTCTGAATCAATGGTTAAACTGAAACAGTATATGATCTATTCATCTAAACAAATTAGACTTGCAGATGTTTAGATCTATTGTAAGCTCATAATATCTTTCTAATCAATGTTTCCCTTAAATACCTTTGCTCCACTTCTTTTTGATCGGTGATGATGTGCTTCTCTATTGCTCAGTGTCCGCAGAAATATTAGCTCTGTTCTTCAGCTTGATTGATCAGGACTGTATGAAGACTTTCTTCACCAGTATCTCTTTAGCATCCTCTTCTCTAGTCACCCCTAATTCATAATGAATTATCTTATCTCTTTTAAAGACATGATTTCACCATTTCTAAGTCCTTGACTTTCTTGTTCTTGGTGTGATCTAAAATTCTTGCCTTTCTTGCTTTAAATCTTTACTTCAGTTTTATCCCATAGATTTCTCCTTGACAACTGGAATAAAATAACTTTAAAACTCTCACTTATCTTTGGCTTTTAACTTGTCAATGAAAATAATGTAAACAACCAGTTAACTTTGTCTTTAGCTCTTGCCAGCTAAGTCTTTTTTCGTTTCTAAACTTTAGTTATTTTCGGTGTTTAACTCCTTTTTAGCTTGGTCTTTATTTCACTTGTCCTCTAATGTCATCTCTATCTGTCGGGTTGTCTGTCCGTCGGGTAGCACTGTGGTTCTGCTCATTGATAATTCTTGCTTGGGTTCCTTTCTTGGGTATCACTGTGACTTTTCTCTCAGGGTTCTCTATCCGTCGGGGTGCACTTCCCATTGGTGTTTGTTGTCACTTAGTGCATACTAAAATTTTATGCATTACTGATCTAGCATAACCTTTATCTCTCTGTTCTTTGAAGTCTTGAACACTATATATATAACCAATTAGATTATATCAAGTTGACATCAATTAAAATACAATACATTAACTGATTTAATGTCTTGCATTAACTTTCTACAGCTTGGTGATCATTAACTTAACATCTTCAAATATTCAATCAGTTATGGTTCATCAATCTCGCCCTTTGGCATTGATGGAAACACACTACATTATTACTAATACAATATGAAATATATCAGTTGTAGTTCATCAATCTACCAAATTTATTGTTCTATAACCAATACAAATGTCTAGCTCTCGGTAAGCTCATATAGCTTAGATTTTTTCTTGCAGAGCGCTTTCTTCAAACTTTATTCCCTCCATTAGATAGATGTAGTAGTTTATGATTTTGTCTCTCCATGTGATGTTGTCTCTCCCTTTGACTATCATCTCCTTGATCATCTCTTTTTCCTTTGACAGCAATAGATATACTCTCTCCCTTAAGTCATCTCTCCCTTAGGATACTTCTCTCTTTTGGATGATTATGATGGATATTTCATATGTATATATAATCTCACCCTTTGGATCTTCTCTCCCTTTGACAACAATGCCAATATATCCTTTCACCTTTTTATAATATACTCCTTGAATTTCCCTATCCATCAGTAATACAATGACTCTGGTGTTTGGTACAGATATGTACCTCTCTATGTACAGATGTATCTTTGCAGTCCATCTCTTTTCTTGCACCAACATGAATGATTTTCTGATTGTGTGTAGGTTGATGCAGCCTCCTAGTTATCTTACTGACCAATAGACAAGGGTCGGACCCCTAGTTTCTTTCTCAGGTACTCAAATATATCTTTAGGCAATGGCTTTGTGAATATGTCAGCTAATTGTTACTTTGATTGAACATATTCCAGTATCACCTCTTTCTCTTGCACTTGTTCTCTTAAGTAATTACACTTGATTGCAATATGCTTTGTCTTATCATGCAAGACTAGATTCTTTGATATTTTTATTGCACTGGTATTTTCACAATAGATAATCACTCGTTCAAAAAATTTCAAATTCATACCTTCCAGTAATTGTTTGATCTATGTAATGTTAAAGCAGTTTGCAGTAGCAGCCACATATTCTTCTTTTGCACTATATTGTGAGATGCATCCTTGATTCTTACTGATCCATGTGACAAGTCTGTCACCCATGAAGAATGCTCCTCCAGTTGTGCTCTTTCTGCCATCTAATTTTCCAGTCCAATCAAGCGCATCTGTATAGACTTGAAGCTCAAGTTTTCCTTCTCTTTTATACCATAGCCATAGTCCTCAGTATTCTTTAGATATCTCAGAATTCTCTTGACAGCAACCATGTGTGATTCTTTAGGATTAACAGATAATCTAGCAACTATTATAACTACATGTACTATATTTGGTCTAGTATGAACAACATACATTAGTTTTCTAATCATTGATCTATATAGTGTCTGATTTACCTCATTTGACTTATCTTCCTTTGTCAGCTTGCATCTGGTTTCCATAGGTGTTCCAACTAGTTTGGAATCTTCCATCTTGAATATCTTCAGCACTTCCTTGATGTATTTGGATTGTATGATGTATATGCCTGCATTATATTGAAGAATTTGTAGAGCAAGAAAGAATTTGATCTCCACAAACATTGACATCTCAAACTCTTTTCTCATTTCATTATCAAATGATTTGCATAACATATCATTACCCCCAAATATGATATCATCAACAAATATTTCAGCAATCAGAATATTATCATCATTATCTTATTTTAAATACATATTGTTATTTTCACTTGTTCTTACAAATCCAATGCTTATGAGATAGGAGTGAAGTCTTTCATACCAGGCTCTAGGTGCTTGTTTCAATCTATACGAGGCTTTTTTTAATCTACAAACCATATTTCTCTTGTTAGGATCAACAAACCCTTCTAGTTGTTCAATGTATACCTCTTCCTCTAGTATTCCATTTAGGAATGCAGATTTGACATTCATTTGGTATACCTTGAATCATTTGAATGTAGCATAAGCAAGTATAATTCTTATTCCTTCTATTCTAGTGATAGGTCCAAAGGTTTATCCATAGTCAATACCTTCTTCTTATGCATACCCCTTGCATACTAATATTGCTTTGTTCCTTGTGACTTCTCCATTCTCATTCAGCTTATTTCTGAATATCCATTTGGTACCAATGACATTATTGTCATCTCGTCTAGGTACTAATGTCCATGTTTTGTTCTTCTCAATCTTTTCTATTTCCTCATTCATAACACTATCCCATTCTTCATTTTCAAGTGCAGCGTTAACAGATTTAGGCTCAAAAACACAAATTAAACATCTAGTGTTTAGTGACTTACTTCATGTTCTCATTACAGCCTTCTTGTCTCCTATGATCTGGTTTTGTGGATGGTGTCTTCTAACATACTTGGTGTGTATAGTGAAATATTCAACCTATTGGGAGAAATCTCAAACATAAAACATTAGTGGATTAGCAAATATAAATCATAGAATGAACAAGAAACCAACAAGACTCCATCATAACATCAAATTGAGCCAAAAACAAGTAAATTTCACCCTATTACTACTTGTTTTGATTTTCTCTTTTGGATGATTGTGCATGTACTCTCTCAAATACAAATAGATCAAAGCCCCAATGCAATGCAACTCATGAATGCAAGATTGGATGAGAAAAGGATTCAAGAACTAGTATGGAACAACTAGCCTCAAACTTCTCCAAATGATTAAGCTACTATGATTGAAAATGCAAGACAATGCAAGAAACTTTGATTTATTTTAGCCAAAAGAACCTAGCATGTAATTTCTATGTGATTTAAACATAAAAGCATGAAAAACTAGAAATGAACTCCTAACATTAAAATACCATGATAACAATGCAAATTGAGAGATGAAAAATGAAGAGGAGAAGGCCTCTATTTATAAAATTTTGGGAGAGAAGAGGAGGGCTTGAATGATGTGGCATCTATGTGGCATCCACAAGGGCCACATAAGGGACACATAGGCTTGGAAGAGATGGCTAATTTTGATTCAAACTTGGCATTAAATGTTGAGTGGCTCAAGATTTCCAAGTGGGAGACCAACTTGTAAGAGGAATTTAAGAGGAATGGGTGACCATTTTGGAGAGAATTCTCCCATGTGGGTGAGCATTCCATTAGCCTTAAAAAGGTTAGGAATCACCCTTTAAGTATGATTAAAGGACAATTAGGTAGGGAAGCATGCTTAGGAAGTGAGGTGATGGGAGTAAAGTAGGAATAGAGTAGGCTTCAGGGTAGGTCTCTATGTTGGATTAATAGGTTCCTAGCTAGGTTTTAAATTATAATTCAAATTAGATTTGAATAAATCATACTTTAGAAGAATTAGGAATATGGAGGAATTTTCAATAAATATAAATTTATTAAAAAGGTAATTTTGTGAGGCAAATGTATTTAAATAAAATACATTAGAATAGTATTTGATCATTGATAAATACTAGCAATGCAACTATTTAATTGATTGAATTAAATAGTTAGATGAATAAGAGGGAATTTAATATTAATATTTTTGGACATCTACACTTGGCAAGTATAGGTTCAGCTCTTTGTTCATCATTCTGATCATCATTTTGAACTTCATTCCGATCTCCATCACTCGGAATATCATCCTAATTTTTGGTATTTACATCCTGATGCTCAGGTGCATTATTCTATTGCTTGGGAACGATGCACTATATCTCAGGTAGAGTGTCAGGTTCTTCATTGTAGATGAATCTGTTGTAGTCTTCTGGTTCTTTTTTTCTTTCCTCATCATTTTTCTCTACATATTCATCTATTCTGACATTTGCACTTTCAATGATTTTGTTAGAGGACTTGTTAAGACATTTATAATCCTTTCTTTTGGTAGAATACCCTAGAAAGATTCCTTCTTCACTTTTGGAGTCAAGCTTTCCATTTCTATCATCTTTCAAAATATAACATTGACTTCCAAAAATTTTGAAGTAACTTACATTGGGTGTGTATCCATACCATAGCTCATAAGGTGTCTTTTTGGTGTCTTTCTTTAATTGAACTCTGTTCAATGAGTAGACAACAGTACTAACATCTTCCCTCCAAAATGTTTGAGTGATGCATTTCTCTATCATCAGTGTTCTTGCATAGTCAACAATGGATCTATTTCTTCTTTCAGCAATCCCATTTTTTGTGGTGTCCTTGGTGCAGAAACATGTCTTTTAATTCCATACTCATTCCAAAAGTTAGTGAATTCATCAGAAACAAATTATCCTCCTCTATCTAATCTTAAGCATTTTATTTCCTTACCACTTTGTTTTTCTACAATAGCTTTTTACCCTTTAAACATCTTGAATGCTTCTTATTTTTCTTTTAAGAACATAACTGTCATCATTCTAGAATAATCATCAACAAAGAGAATGAAATATCTATCACCATAGTAACTCTTTGTTCTCATGGGTCCACATAGATCAGTATGGACTAATTCCAAAATAGCATTAGATGTATGGGTTTTTCTCTTGAAACTAGAATTTTTCATTTTACCTTTTTAACAACTCTTACACATGATATGTTCAAGCTTTGACATGCTCAGTAAGCCTCTTACTTTCCTTTTATTGCTTATCTTAATCATGTTGTCAAAATTCACATGACATAATCTCTTATGCCACAACCATATCTCTTCATTTCTAGCCATTAAACAAGTGGTATTAATATCATCAAGCTATAATAGGTTACCTTCTTTTTGTTCATCATTTTCGATCAACCTTCCTGATTCATTAAAGATATTTTTTCTTTTTGTTCTCAAATGAAACTCGGTGACCTGTGTTATTCAGATGTGAAACACTCAATAGATTATAGTTAAGTCCTTTTACCCAATATGCATTTTCACATTTGATCAAGTTATTCAACATTATGGCTCCTTTACCTTCAACTGGACAAGGTGAGTCATTACCTATTCTTACTCATCCACCATTATAATACTCAAAAGTTTCAAACTTTTGTTTATCACCAGTCATTGGTGAGTGCAGCCACTATCTATAATCCAAACATCATTCTTACTAACCTTAGATATGAGTGCAGTCTCAACATACCTTTCCTCTTCGTCTGAATCATCCTTCATGGCTACTGTAGACGTCCAAAAATATTAATATTATTATTAATATTAATTTCCCTTTTTCATATAAATATTTAATTTAATCAATTAAATAGTTTCATAGTTGGTATTTATCAAATGATCAAATATTATTCTAATGTATTTTATTTAAATACATTTGCCTCACAAAATCCCCTTTTTAATAAATTTATATTTATTAAAATTCCTCCATATTCCTAATTCTTCTAAACTATGATTTATTCAAATATAATTTGAATTATAATCTAAACCCTAGCTAGAAACCTATTAATCCAATCTAGAGACCTACCCCAAACCTACCCTATTCCTACTCTACTCCCATCACCTCATTTCCTAAGCATACTTCCCTACCTAATCACCCTCTAATCATACTTAAAGAGGTGATTCCTAACCCTCTTAAGGCTAATGGAATGCTCACCCAAATGTGAGAATTCTCTCCAAAATGGTCACCCATTCCTCTTTAAGGCTATTTACTCCTTTGTCCCCCACTGGGAATTCTTGAGCCACTCAATATTTATTGCTATATTTGACTTCAAATTAGCCATCCCTTCAAGCCTATGTGTCCCTTATGTGGCTCTTATGTGGATGCCACATCATTCAACCCCTCCTCTTCTATCCCAAAAATCTATAAATAGAGGCATTCTCCTCTTGCATTTTCATCTCTCATTTTTCTATTGTTATTATGTTAGAAATGTGCTAGGATTCCCATTGATAGTTGCATTTCTTTTTAGCTTAAATCACATAGATATTACATCCTAGGTTTCTTTGGTTAAAATGAATCATAGTTGTTATCTTCCATATTTCATAATCAATTTCATAGTTTGATATCATCTTTTTGGAGGATTTGAGACTAGTTCCTCATACTAATTCTTAAATCTCTTCATTGTTCCAATCTTGCATTTCATAGTTGCATTGCATTGGGGATCTATTTCATTTGTGTTTGAGAGAGCACATGCACATTTAATCTAAAAGAACAAATCAAATAAGTAAAATAGGGTGCAAATGGTTTTTTTTAGTTCTATCTGATGTTATGATGTTGTCTTGTTGGTTTCTTTGTTCATTTCATGAATTGTATGTGCTAACCCACTAACTTCTCATGTTTGAGCTTGCTCCCAACAAATTGAATATTTCCTCATACACATTCTGGAATACCCGGTGGGAACCATGTCCCTAAACTCCTAATTTTCTTGTCTTCTTCTTTCAATTTTGTCAAACACACAGATCGGCGTCTGCGATTTACACAGAGGCGTCTGTGCAAATGTCGGTTCTATCTGAACTGTCATTTGGCGTCTGCCCTAAACTAGCATCTGCAACTTACATCGGCGTCTCCACCTAGCACTATTTATTTGAGACATTCCAAACATAGTTTTTCATTTTTCAAGAATTATTGCCTTTCCCACTGCTTTTTGGTATTTAAGCATTCTATTTTTTAGCAGAGATCAATCTTACAAGCAGTTATAATGCCAAATTTTTATTAAGGGAACAAGATCTTGATAAATCATTAAAGAAAACTAGCTTAAATGTTTGATAATCTCAAAATGGCTAAATCTGATGAATTTGAAGACTAAGAAAGAAGGGAAAGTAAATTTTGTGCTATTTTTGTTGTGTTTTTTGAGCTTTCCAAATACATTAGCGTCTGCGCAAATGTGGGTTCCTATTTCGGCATTTGTGCAAACAACAGTTCAGAAAAATTATCGATCAGCATCTGCGTTGCATAAATCGACGTCTCTGACTGGTATAACAATTTTCTGACTTTCTTTGTTTTTTGGATTATTTTCCTGCATTCTATCATTTTTTGAGGTAAAACACAGAACCAGCGTTTGTGCCCTGAATCGGCGTCTATGCCTGATAGGATTTTATTGATCATTTTGCTAACAAATTTTGAGTGGTTTGTGATAATGCTTGTCAAATATTAAAATTTCAAAACTACTAACCAGTTGTGTTGCAGCACCGCTTGCCAAAGACATAAACTCAAAATATTACTCACTATTTGTCTTGCAGGTTGCCTCAATTTCAATCAACTAAAAAACCATGCTTGTTAGCATTTTCTATGCACATAGACTATTTAGATAGATCTTTTTGTCTAATCCAAAGCGAGTGTTAGGGGATTATGCTCAAAAACCTAGACGCATTTTCTTTGTGTTAAACAATTAAATCTTTGGGAATAAACTAAGTGTGTCTTGCGTGTCTGTCAAGAAAATGATACTGGATAGGAGAGTATGCTCTTTTCCCCTTGTGGAAAAATCAGAAATCTAGACTCCTTTTTGTCGCCAATCTAATTTTCTTTTCAAGTTAATCCTTTAGATGGGCCTGCTGATTGAGGAAAAAATCTCCTGGGAATGACTCATATGAGAACAAGGTGTAAGCCACACCACTCCAACTCATGTTAATCAAATTTACTCTTTGGGGTTAAAGCCTCGGGAGTCGATTGGCATTTGAGCTTATACTCGGCTCTCATCTAACTTAAGTGCGGCCTCGCAGTCTCAATCATGTTTACATGACCACTTTTGTCAAGACACTCTATGGGGCTATACACCTAAATTGTGCTTGCACGGACATAGAGGATACAATCGATCGAAGACACTTACTAAACACTCTACTCATAGAAGCTACCTGATTCACCTCCGAACAGTGATTTATTATAGTACGAGGGGAGGGAAGAATCTCCCCCCAAGATCCCCATCATATGTGTCCCAAGGTATAGTGTTGTGAAAGAGATCTTCGTAGCACGGCAACAATACCTAGAAAAAGGCAAAAACACGGGCGCCCTTTCGGAGGTTATACTATTATGTGAACTAAAGGACTACCAAGCAATGGGCGTATAATATTTCATGCGAAGCCAACTCCTTAAGTAGAATTGTGCTTGAAATTTTTGAAGAACATTGAAAAATCCAAAACACAAATGGAATACCCAACAAACAAAATTTGTCACTTGCTTGTATCCTTCAAGGTTGCTTTGTCCCTTTTCAGATTGTTTTCAGACCTATGCATGTTATTTTCTGATTTGATTGTGTTAAAATTGGTTCTTGCCATGGAACAAACCTATTGAAAATCAGAAAGAAATCAAGCCTTTGCTAGATCATCAAAACAACGTCCTTTTTTTAGACTGTCGTAAGCTTCAAAAATTTTCCAACATCCTCAAACTTTTGACCTTTTATGAGATATGTCCTAAGAACTCCAATTTCTCATCCGAAATCAAAATATTTCACTATAGGACATGACCGATTCCAAGAAACACAAGAAAGTGAAAACTCCATTGCCTCCTGTATACAGAGAACAAAAGAATACAACCTAAGAGGCTACCAAGTACCAACACATAGTTGATTCCATCAAGCAAAAAACTCATAAACAAGAACAATTTGACAAAGTGATATACAACAACAAGGTTGCTCGCTTCATGGGAAAATATCATCTAAACGCTGCTTTTGTCATATTTGAATAATATGACTAGCTAGTCTCCCACAACAAACACACACTCTTCCTCTTCTTAAGCTCACTTAGCTTTCATTTCTAGGACCTCCTTTAGGTTTTCATCTTTAGAAGCACATCACACACTCATCCTAGCATAATCTAGCATCATCCAATCCAATCCTATTCAACCTAGCATCATCCTAATCATCATCTAAGGCATCTTAATCACATCCTTCGCTTGGTATTGCATCCCCTTTTGAGTTTCTTAGAACCTACATCTTAATCAAACCCCATCCTTGAGTGTCCTTAAACTAAGCATTGTTTAGGATAACTCCCTTCGCCTTTGCAACCTCATCACCTTAATCAAAAGGTTGGTTCACATTGACAAAGAATCTTCTCCATCGAAGACCACAAGTCTATCTTAGGTAGACAATCACAATCCACTTTATCTTACACTAGGGAAAGAAACCCTTAATCCTTGCATACATCAAGTCATCCTTAGCCCTTAGGAGCATATTCATCATCTTAGACGCATCCTAATCCTAGCACCATCATCCTTAGCTTCCTAGGCACATCCTTGCAGTACACCTTGCATTTCATATCCCCTTAAGGTAGTCATTTCATGCCACCTATTACACGAGCCACTAAGAAGAGGAAGAACATGGACCCTGATCTTGCCACTAGTTCATCTAATCCTATGATTGACAACACTAATGCCATGGTTACCTATGCACCTCATCCCAATGAACAAATTGAGCATATCTGGGTTGATACTAATGAGACTCCCACTATAAGTACCATAGAAACATTTATCAATCATCTAGGACGTGTCCACATGGTGAACGCCACGAGTGGATGTAACAACAATGAGTTACTCTTGGACATTTAGCAACAAGGAATTCAACTCCCTCCTTGGGTTATACCCACACTTGTCACATGACCTATGGCACTTCCAGGGGAACATCCTCATCCCACTATAAAAAAAGTTTTTGATCCACTTCAGTGAGCCCTACAGGTGGAAACTCTTATTGCACAAGTAGTCCAACCTTCCATCCCACCCTCCATCATGCACATGACACCTTCATCTACCTCGGGAGTCCCACCTCCTGATCCCACATCAGCAGCACAAGCAATACCCCCTATCACTATGCAAGCACCTCCTCAGTTCACAGTCACTCCACTTTTACAAACATTTCCAATATTTGCAGCACAATTTCCACCACCACCAATCAGCACTCAGCAA
>MU227273.1:1674746-1697876 GCA_018584345.1 Thuja plicata
AGCTTAAGGGGATTTCTAATGGATGGTTCATAAGGCACAACACTTGGTGAAGGTTTTGCAAATGAGGATGCAAGCAGAGTGGGTTTAACCATGGAGGAAACTTCGTAGTTAAGTGCGCTCTAGCTGGAGTGGTATTGGGATGGGTGACCTCCCGGGAAGTCCCAGTGCTTCACCTCTGTGAGCATCACCCAGAGCCAATGATTGCTAAGTGTTCCATTCATTCTCATGAGAGATGGGTTTGTGTAAACCACTACTCATGAATCAAAGGTCAATGAGTTTGACTCAAAAAACTACACAGTTGAATCCAAGTAGAATTAAAAAAAAGTAATTGGTCAAAAAAAATTTTAAAAAAAAATTAGCATTGGTCAAAATTTTGACCATTGGACTAAAGATTTCGATGAGATTGCTATGATTTCCACCAATGAAATGGTCAAAATTTCAACCACTGCCACGTTTCGTTTCTACCAAATAGTGGTCAAAATTTTGACCATTCGACTAAACATTTCGACGGGATTGCTACGCTTTCCACCAATGAAATGGTCAAAATTTCAACCACTGCCACGCTTCATTTCTACCAAAGATTGGTCAAAATTTTGACCATTGCAAATGAGATTTTGACAGGCCTGCTATGTTTTCCACCAATGAGATGGTTGAAATTTTGACCAATGCCACGGCTCGTTTCCACCAAAGATTGGTCAAATTTTTGACCATTGCACTAAAGATTCCGACGACGATTCTTGTTAAATTAAACAAGAGCTATAGTCAAAATTTTGACCTCTATTTTGGTCGCAATTGTGACCAATAATAAAAATGTTGAAAATTTGACAAAAAAAAATGATGAAAGGTTTGGTCGTGAATTCGACCAATTACTGTCAAAATTTTGACCAATTTTCGTCAAAATTTGAAGTCAAATTTACTAGTGCACCTATCCCCACTCAACACATTCAAAATACGTCACCTAGTTTGCAGCATCAAAGCACCCAAATCTCCATTCCTAGTCCACCTTTTTTCTTCCACTACGTACTCACAGAAGCAAACACACTTCACCACAGGCATGCCACCTACCAACGCTTATAACCAACCCTTATTTTTGCAAGGGTCCACCTTCCCCACTCCACTAGAAATGCAACCGCAATGTATGCCAATAGTTCTACCTCAAACACAACTCAACCCAAATCCTCCCATGTCACAAACATCTACCAATCCCTTCACTATACCCCAAATTCCCATTCAACCTATCCAAAAGCAACAACCAATCCAACAACAATAATCAATCCAACAATAGTAGCAACCAATTCAGTAGAAACACTCAATCCCACAGTTACCAATCCAACAATAGCCACAATTTATCCATCAACCATCCCAACAACAACAACCGCAACAGAAAATTACCGACCCATTCACATCTCAAGCACAAAGAAACCCCTTCGCAGCTGCACAACCCATCATCCAAACTATCCAATAGCCGCAACCACAAATGCAGGGGAAAATCCTTTCATGGCACAATCACTACAACAATTTGCTAATCCTTTCATCCAACCCATGCAATAGCAGCAAACTCTTTCTGCCAACTACCTAGCCATGCCATCTTCCACTGCATCACAAACCATTCCACCACCATAGCGATTCAATGTTCCCAGTAACACCAATTACCTCGCTATAGCCACTGGGGTAATTCTGTCATAGAAAAAATATCCTCCATCCTATGCAGGTGCGCAACAGGCTTAGTCCACTTATCCAATGCCTCAGCAAATACAAGCATACTTCGTGCAGTTGCAACAACCCTATCAAGCACCACCACCTCCTCCACTGCAATATTCCCCTCAGGCATAGCTCCCACCACAATAGCCCATATACACTAACCAACTTCCGTCATATCAAACACCATAATATCCCCCATAGAATCCCCCATATTCATCATTTGATCCATATCAGGTTCAGGTAACCAATGTAATCAGGGTTAATAATCCTCCCCCACAAATCAATCATGAATGGGAGGAAATGAAGAATGCTCTCAAAGAGCTAAAAGCAGGGACCAAGGCTAAAACATTCAAGTTTGAAGAGGTGTGTCCTTACCCATTTGATTGATCTATCACTACCATACCCTTTCCCAAGCAATTTGAGATACCCAAATTTGATAAATATTGGGGGAAGGGAGATCCTGTGAACCACATGAAATAATTCTACATGGCATGTCAAGAAGTGGCCTATAGTGATAATTTTCTCATGAGACTATTTCCCAGGAGCTTAGGAGGAACCGCTCTTGAGTGGTTCTACAAAATCCCCTACAGCATAGTCTCTACTTTCACTGAATTATCTAAAAATTTTGTGGCCCAATACAAACATAACATAAAAAATGAACTCTCACTCCTTAACCTATGTAATTCCAAACAAAAGGGAGGAGAGAGCCTGTCCAATTACCTTTAGCACTGGAAAGGGCTCACTACGAGGTTTTCCTATCAAACCCCTGAGAAACATATTATCAAAATCTTCATTAATAACCTCCATCCTAAGCTCTCCTATCACATGCGCATGAATTGCATACAAACTTATCAAGACATCAGAATCAAAGGCATGGATCTCGAGAGAGGTCTCATAGAAGATGGTGTCATCAAGCACTACAAAGAATCTCATCTTGACAAACATAATAATGATCGATCACGATGCTGGAATAAGAACAATAATGCAGTAACTGATGGAGCCACTAACACCAAACACGTTCAAGTTGTGGTAGCCGGTCCCAATGCACCTACCCAAACTTATCAGCAGGCACCGCCAGTATACCCTCAGCCTCCTCCCATGTATCAACAACCCGCTCTCGCATATCACCAACCAACATACCAGAAAAATATACACCCTCAAGGCACAACTATCTATCCCCCTCCAAGGACGTCATATCAACCCAACTATCAAGGTCCTGTGAACCAGACAAAAGCTATATCGGTCCCATGTGGACAGCCAAGACCTCATGCTCTGAATGTGCCACAATGCATGTTTACCCCCTTGGGTGAACCCATAGATGTCATCTTCCATAGAATAGTTCAAGCTAGCCAAGTTGTGTACCCAAAAACACATCCATTTGATGACTCAACACCTAATCCTGACTGGTATAAAGACAATGAGTACTATGATTACCATCGTGTTAAGGGACAGTACACCACCCTCAAATGCATGAAACTAAAACATTACACCCAAGATCTCATTGATCGCAAAGATATCGAAGTGGACTCTCATACCAAACCATCGCCAAATGCTGGCCTTAAAATCTACCAAAATGCATCTCTTGAACACACCTTAGGTAAAGGCCCAGGCAATCCCACTCAATCCTCCGACCAAGGGAAGGGTAAGCAAGGAGAAAATGCCGATAGATAAGATTATACAAATGCATATATCAACTACCATAATCTCATTGGCTGCATATCCCAAGTCCAGTCCTCAATCAATGTCATCCATGTCAAGGGTATCGATAACCAATGTGCAATCACCACTCGTCAAGGTAGAATAACAGTTGTAGGTGCGAGTACCATTCTGTCTTCTGGTACCCAATACAACATTTTGGAACACCTAGGGAATACTCTCGCCCAAATTTCCATCCTGGATCTCCTCCACACCTCACCTACCTATCAAGAGATCCTTAATAAATCCCTACAAGAATCTCGTGTTCCCAATGACATCAATCTCATTGAATTCCAGAACCTTGTCGAACACTTGTCTGCATCTTGTGGGGTCTCCTTTAAACCAACAGATGTACCTTCAGAAGAACCCGATCATAATCTTCCACTCTGTATTGTTGTCATGGTTAAAATTTTTTCCATCAAATGGGTCATGATAGATAATGGTTCAGCCCTAAATCTATGTACTCTGAAATTCATAAAATAGTTGTGTTGCACTGAAGCTAATATAACAAATGATGTCATAACAATCAAAGCATATGACAATCTAGAATGCACTTTTGAAGGCACCATTTCATTACCCATCAAAGTGGGCCCTGTTATCCAAGATACAGTATTTCATGTTGTTGATCTTTACCTCCCCTTCAACATCCTCCTTGGACGCCCATGGATTCATTCTATGCAAGTCATTCCCTCCACCTACCATCACTGTATCCAATTCCCATATAATGGAACTGAGATCACCATTAGCGCAGATCCCAAGCCCTTCGCATATTTCAATACATTGGAAACCTCCTTCCCACATTCCAATCACTATCACATGATTGACATTGGCACCTCTATCACCAATTCATCTTGAACCCATTTAGACCCAGAAACAATCCTCTCTTCCACCTTATCCACGGTCAAGATCAACAACAAAGGTTGTGTTGAATATAGTTTATCTGGTGCCTTTACAGTTGGAGCACTTCCAGTTGATCCACACACTCAAGGTCATCAACCTAATCCAAGAAAGATAGAATCAAAAACAACCAAGCCACTACAATTGGGTCCTACCACTTTTATCTCAAATGGTATTTTGAACAGCCAGGAAATGACACCAAACATCAACCAATGGCTCTATAAGGATCCACCACCCAAGGACACAAGTTGCCTCAATTACTTTAAAGGTAAGTACCCTGCAACTCACAAGCTGGTGACAGAAAAATGGAACTACCAAGGAGGTGTCCTTGGTTATGAAGAACAAGGAATGAAGGATCCTATTGTACCTACCCAGTAAGAAAGGCACCAAGGCCTTGGCATGGACTCTGACACAAATGGGGGCACCAACAAGAACATCTATGCCTCTCATCCTTACCTGGGAAAAATTTCTAACATCAAAGATGTCCCAGAAGAGAAATTTGTGAGAGCCTATGACATTGTCTTTGATGATGAAACCTTCCTGGGCAATTCTGTCCTACGCCAGCTTTCTATTCTCTTCATTGACCTTCCCCTCCGCCATCCCGAACTCATAGACTTGGACCAACCAAGTGTCGTACACCTTGACGAGTTCCAAAGTGAGGACGTGCTCCTAAGATTCATGGGAGAAATTGAACATAGCAATGACTAGGGGAAAGATTCAACACATGTCTACAAGCTAGATCCAAAGGCATACTTTGGGGAAGATGAGAAATTCAGCTGCAAAAATGAAGAAGACAACAAAAATTAAAAAGAGAAAAATCGATCCCCTAGAAAAAACCCCTCTGGGGCGCTATCTGATCATAAAATAGTAAAAAAAAAGGGTGTATCCACTGGTGAAAACCTCTCTGAGGCACCAGAGGATGAAGATTCTCCTCTTCCTTTGATCCATGATTGCAGGCCTGAATAGTCATTGATTCTCATCGAAGAAACAAAACTTGTCAACCTAGGCACCAAAGAGAATCCCGCCATCACATACATAGCAGCATCTCTGACTAAAGTAGAATAATGAGATCTTGTCACTCTCTTTAATGAGTCCATAAATAATTTTGCATGGTCTTACTCCCACATGTCAGTATTAGACCCCAACTTGGTGGTTCACCATCTAGCAGTGGACCCAAACATCAAACCTGTCAAACAAAAGCTCAGAAAGATGCACCCTAAAGTGGCACTACTTGTCAAAGCAAAGCTAGAGAAGTTACTCCAAGCCAAGATCATCCGCACCATTGACTACTTTGACTGGATTTCTAACATGGTGCCACTATCTAAACCAGATAAATCAATCAAGATATGTACAGACTTCTGAGATCTCAACAAGGCATGTCCCAAGGATGATTTCCCACTACCAAACATAGATATGATAGTAGATCTCATAGCAGGACATGAGATGTTGTCACTCATGGATGGATTTTCCAGATATAATCAGATTCGTATTGCAGAAGAAGATCAACACAAGATAGCATTCACAACCACCTGGGGCACCTACTATAATATGATGCCATTTGGCTTGAAGAACGCTGGGGCAACCTATCAGAGGGCCATGACTATCATTTTTCATGACATGATTCACAAGATTCTTGAAGACTATGTAGATGATATCTTGGAAAAATCAGTAAAAAGGGAAGATCACCTAGATGTTTTGGAATGCGTCTTTGATAGGATTGGACACTATTTCCTAATTCTCAACCCTAAGAAGTGTGTCTTTGGGGTCACGTCAGGCAAACTCCTTGGGTTCATTGTATCCAGAAGAGGTATTGAAATAGATCCAAAAAAGGTACGAGCTATCATAGAGATGCCTCCACCAAAAACAATCTGACAATTGTGCAACCTCCAAGGAAAGCTACAATCTATGTGCCACTTTATCTCTTAGTTTGCACACAAGTGCCAACCGTTCACTCATCTCCTGTGAAAAGATAATACTTTCAAAAGGGATCCTCAATGTTAGAAAATTTTTGACAAGATCAAAGAATACTTGGCTAATCCACCCATCTTGGTACCACCTATACCCGACCGACCACTCATCCTGTATATTTCTTCTACTACAATAGCACTGGGGGCGCTCCTTGCTCAGTTGGACGATGAAGGCAAAGAAACAGCCATTTATTACATCAGTCGAACCTTAGTGGGTTATGAGCTCAATTATTCCCCTATGGAAAAAGCATGTCTGGCAATGGTCTTCACCACTCAAAAACTTCACCACTATATGCTTATTCATACAACCAAGCTCATTTCAAAAGTGGACCCTCTCAAGTACCTACTCTCCAAGACTACTCTCACAGGACGAATGGAAAAATGGGTTATGTTGTTAAGCGAGTTTGATATTCAATATGTAGACAAAAAATCCATTAAAGGGCAAGTCATCACCGATCATCTAGTAGAAGCACCATTGGTGGATGCTTATCCCCTAATCACTGAATTTCTAGATGAACATTTGTGCATGATAGAAGAGAAACCTACTTGGCAACTCTACTTTGATGGGTCCTACACAGCTCATGGTGTAGGGGCGCAAGAATACTTTTCATCACACCTCAAGGTGACTACATCCCTATGTCATTCAAATTGGGATTTCCCTACACAAAAAACATTGCATAATATGAGGCACTAATCCCAGTGCTCTGCATGGCTATAGAATGGAACATCACGGATATACATGTCTTTGGTGATTCCCAACTCATCATCAAACAAGTTCTGGATGAGTGTCAAACCATAGATGACAAATTGATGCCATATAAGCAGATGGTTGACAAGATGAAAGATCATTTCCTCCACTTGCAAATAACACAAGTACCACACTTGTAAAACAAGGTTGTTGATGCAATGGCCACAATTGGCTCCCTCTTAAAGATTCCTCACGAGTCTACACAATATGAATTCTTAGTTGAGAAACTTCATGCTCCCGCTTATGAGAATGATGAATCAAATCGCATATGTGTCTTGGTTGGTCCCCAATCCCCGTAGTACCATAATATCTAGGCTTATCTACAAAATGGTATCATATCCCCTCACCTCACCATAACCCAACACCAAAACTTTATTCGCAGAGCTTCCCGCTACACCCTCGTAGCCAACACCCTTTATCATCAAGGCTATCACAATATGCTCTCTAGGTGTTTAGATGAAAATGAATCCGCCCAGGCTCTACAAGAGGTACATGCTCAAGTCTTTGGTGCCCACATGAGTGGCATGGTCCTAGCCAAGAAACTTTTATGAACCAGATACTATTAGCCTACAATGGAACATGATGCTTGTAAGTTCATCAAAAAGTACTTACCTTGTCAACAATATGCCAATTTGATCCATGCTCCTTCCCAGGACCTCCGACCTATTGCACCTCCTTGGCCTTTCTCTTGTTGGGGTTTTGACCTTGTTGGTAAGATCACTCCCCTTTCTTCTGAAGGCCACAAATAAAATATCACAGCAACATAGTACTTTACAAAGTGGGTTGAAGCAATTCTGCTCACACTCACTACAGGTGTCCAGATATCCAAATTCATCCTCTACCACATTGTCTACCACTTCGGCATACATTCCACTATCTTCACATATCATGGAACACCATTTCAAAATCAACACGTTAGTGATCTATGCGCTTTCCTCCATATCCATCACCATTTTTCTAGTCCATATTTCCGTCAAGGTAATGTCCAAGGTGAGGCAACTAAAAAAACCCTTCTCAAAATCCTCAAGAAAGTTGTCAATGATACTGGTCATGACTGGCATCTCCATATCAACCCTGCTCTCTAGGCATATCACACTTCCTACCATACTCCTACACGAACTAATCCATACTCACTAGTCTACGGTGCTGAAGCTATCTTACCAATTGAAGTTGAACTACCATCCCTCCGAGTATCACTAAGAGGCCTGGTTGATGATGAATATTACCAAGTAGCATGACTCACACAGCTTGATCTACTAGATGAAAAGTTCTAGCAAGCCTATGATCACCTGATTTTCTATCAAAATAGACTCAAGCGGAACTATAACAAGAAATTCCACCCACGCCAACTCCAAGTGGGGGACCTTGTGCTAAAGTAAAATTAGAAAGTGGGTACTAATCGAGAAAAGAAAGGAAAATCTGAAGCTACCTGGCAAGGCCCATACATCATCACTGCATGCTTCAGTTCTGGGGCATATCAACTCTCTACTCCTGAAGGAGAACCCTTGAATGATCCTATCAACAACATTCACCTCAGGTGCTTCTATGCCTAGCGGCTGGTTATTCATTCCAGCTATTTGAGAAAATCCATAAAAAGTCCTGAAAAAAAAACCTCAAAAAAGCTTAAAAAAATGATTATCTCGGTAAAAAATTGGCAAACAGGCGCTTGGACAACATAAAAAAAAATCAAAAAAATAAGAGAAAAGAGAAAAATTTCATCCAATGGTGAAAACTTGGCAATCAGGTGCCTTGGACAAGCATGGGTGATGAAAACCTGGCAACAGGTGTCACATGTAGTGGACCGTTCCATTATCTATCAAAAATCTCATCACATCTTTGCAAACATCATTTCCTATATTCCCTGGGTGTTCCAACACTATCGCATGCATCAAACAGCAAGATCCAATCAAGTCTCAGCTGCAACCTTTGTACATAATTGCTTGTAATTATCATTCGGTTTGGTCCTTGTATATTCATGACGTGTCCAGTCCTCTCACCATCGCGCTAACACTCTGAGCTATCGTCATGCTAACCATCCCTACCTAGTCCTTCATATTCTTCTTGGCTAGTTCATTAGTTGATTGTGACATACACCAAAAACATGAGTCCCATTGCATCTATTGCATCAATGCCATACCTGCATTTTCATATTGTCCCTGCATTTTTATTAGGATAATTGCATCTACATATATTGCATCATAAATATATTAAGAACATCCATTGCATTATATCACAAGTACCACCATATACATTAAATGCATCAAACATACATCTAGGTGCATGCATCTAAACATCTCATCCTGCATATGCATAATCATAAAACATCACATCCTACAAACACCAATGTCAATACTCATATAAGCATATGCATCATAGTATCATAAAAATCATACATCATAGAGTCATGACAGTCATCAACTGATCATATATATATATATATATAGAGAGAGAGAGAGAGAGAGTCATGAGTACAATGTATGTCATCAATAAATACATAGTCATGCACCTAGGTGTCGATATACATGTACATCTCAAAATACAAAAATGTGTGTCACAAAAGAATCCTCTGACAGAATCATGCTAGTGGTTGTGATCCCCCTCCTGGTGGTGCTCATGGTGGCATCCCAACTGACCCCTGAGATGCCGAAGCCCAAACTATGGTCTGTGATCGAGACCTTTATGAGTACACCTGTCTCTGTCCCTCGAGAACTAGCTAATGGTACAATGCCCAATAGTGGGCTACCTCTCTGCCTGCTCTAGCTGCTTCCCTGTGAGTTGTGAAAGCCTCTTCCACCACCTATCCTGACCCACCTACACTAGCCACCTATCTAGTGATATCTCACTCTATCCTCAAGGCCTTGGTCTGCCTCTGTGTTGCATCCCTCTTCGAGGTCAATGCTCAGATTTGCTCAGTCGCCTAATCCATATACTTTGTAAGGGTACCCAACTAATTGGTCAGCGTCCCTATCTTAGTCTGTAACTCTGCAACATCTTGGGTCAGGTCCACCATGGAAAACTCCCCTGAGTCCACTCTGCCCTATAAGGTGTCAAGTGCACCCTCAACCTGGTCCTCTTGTGCTATCTCTATAGAGAATAGCCCTTGTATCAAGGTCATCTCAGTTTACAGGCTAGTCTCAGATACTTGTGTCATACCTAACAAACCCCGTAGCTGTGCACACTCAGTCTGTCAATTGTCTCGCTCTACGATAACAATATCATGAGTATACTGTGCAATAAACCTTGTTAGTGGCCCCTATGGAACCTATCCCTATGCTGGTGCCTGAGGTGCCTGAACCTATCCCTGAATAGGCACATGAGGTGCTTGATCATGCCCATCCCTTGTTGGCCCCTGTGGCCCCTGATCCTATCCTCCCAATGCTTGTGCCTCTATCTGGGGCCAGACTCATCTTTGTTGTGGCCTCCTCCTCTTCCCTGCTGCTAAGGTCTCAGGGGCATCTCCTATAGCTACCCCATCATCAACCTCCATATCTCATGTCGGCTTCTCATGGGCCGCTACCTGAACTGGGTCTATAAGTCATAATGGTGTATGTGCAGCCCACCATGCTGCATACTTTGCAATCATCGCTGCGTCTACGACATCTGGCCTAGCCATGAAGTCTATCCTCACCATCATCCTCCAAGCTACCCTCACTATGAGAGCATCAGTGTACCTACCCCACACGCCCACCTCCCTCATGACATGAGGATGTAAATCATCCTATGCCACCACCCCCTATTACAATCCAAACTATCTCATGACCCTAGATGGGATTTGTCTCTCTATCTGGTGGATGGTCCTCCCTAGTAGAAAGCAATCTATTTGTACATAAGAGAGGTATAAGAAGTCCTTGAAGTCATCCTCTACTCCCACATCCCAATCCATCACTCCCCACATCTCGTAGAGTCTATATGGGGTCTAGGAGAAAACCTGAACCTCATCTAGTAGTCGTCGCCAGTATCTGATCTAACCAACAGAAGTATATCTCAAAGGTAGCATGTATTTGCATGCATACGGCTCTCCTAGTTGTCGCACCTCCCATACTCGCATCTATCTGAACACCGCAATATGCTCCCAGGCCCATACTAATAGCAAAGTAACTCTAGTCCCCATCTTACGCACCCCGCGGTAAGTAACCATGTGCATATCATAATAGAACTTTCCCAGGATGACATATCCCTAGCAGTAGTTCATCCCCTCCTCCAACATCCCTGCTAGTTTTTGAGACCATCCCATCCCAAATATATGTCCGTCCAACATCCACCAACATCTGCCCACCAATCAAACTAGCCAAATATAGCACTAATCTCCTCAGTCTCCTATCAACTGTCGGCTGCCAGGGCATCCATGTCCTATATGTGGGGATCCTCCTCATAAGCCTCCTAAATGCAATCTCCATGTAGTGATCAATGTCCTCTAACCTATACTGCGGTATCGACCCTTGGATCGATATCTGTATAATTCGTCACACATCCTCGAGAGTGATAGTGGCCTCCCCGGTCGGCAGATGAAATGTAGTGGTGTCGCTATGCCACCGTTCGATCAAGGCAGCCATCATCCTATTGTGCGCTTGTAGCCTAGGCTATCGGGGCACATAGTCTAATCCAACTGGTACTAAAAGCCCCTAGTCTGCATCAATCAGCTAGGCCTCTAGATCCATCATTGGTGGCCAGTAATCCTGAGATCCCAATGGTGGGAACTGCTCCTGCAAAAATCTAAAATCCACCATGTCAACTCATATTTCTTCTTTTTCTAGCCTAACCCCTCCCAAAATGGGGCATCCCATCCCTAGGTCCTTTGCCGACCCATCCCCAGCCCCCATAGGGTCCCTCTATTTCCCTCCCCCTCAGTGTCTACCCCTTTTGGCATATATGTTGGTTCAGTCAAAAATGTTGGTTCTTACACCGACGTCTTCGCCTGTTTCACCCCCTAGACTGTCATCTTCGAAGACGCAGTTCTGGGTCTGATGTCTTCAAAGACGTCAGTTCGGCACCAACGTCCTCGCAAATGCGGGTTCAAGGATTGGTGTCTGCAAAGACGTCAATATGGGGATCGGCGTCTTCACAGATGCTGATTCAGGAACTGACGTCTCCGATCTAAAACCCTTTCTACCCACATTAATGACCCCCTAACCCACCCAAAAGTGTTAAAAAAACTCAGAAAATAGTAAAGCAAGGTATCGGTTGTGTTACTCATCGGTACTGCCGCTCTGCGGGTCTCTCGTGTGTCTGAACGTGCTCTCCCAACTGCCCCTTCATCCTCTTGTCAGCCATGTTTTCTCTCTAGAGCTCTTTTCACGTCCAATCACTGTTCACAATGACCTTCTTTTAGCCCCCCACCCCTCTTATAGCCCCTTGTTTTCCCCAAAAATTTTCCCACTCATTTTTCTTCCCTCGCTTGTATATTTTTGTATTATTACTCCTGTTGTACAGTTTAAATGCGCCGAAAATCCAAAAACATTAAAAAATTGCCAAAAATCCAAAAAATTCAAAAATCACAGAAAATTCAAAAAAAAATCAAAATTATCAAAAACCTTGCAATAAACATTTATTTATTTCCGCATCATTAAGTTTTTCCCTTTTAAGGGATGTTTTGACTCCTGCGACTGTGATCATGTTCTCCACCAAATCAGTTTTGTGACCGACTATCCTTGCTTCTCATTCCGTTCACAGCTTTTTTCCAGTGATTATCATTTACAACCACATCCAATCTTTACTCGTCAGGATGCATCCTTTTGGCATCTACTTATCAAATCCTTCATCACATCAATCATGTTCATGGCAAGAACTTTGGACTGAATGACTGCTTGGTCATGAGGCCTTCTTTATTGGTTTTATCTTTTTGTGTCAGTTTCAACCTACTCACCACTACCTCAATCTGCTATATCTTGGTGCGTTGTGACTGGTGACTATTGATACATGCATCTTTTGTAGTGTGCTTTTGTTTGAGTGTCTATTCCACACAAAGGAATCTTTTCATCTGTGTTTTCTAACACCTGATGCATACCTCCTCTTGCAATATCAAAATCGGATGTGCTCTCCATATTTTTCACACAAATGGATCCCCCAGGCTTATTAGTTGTATTTAATCTCATTATTACATTTTCATTCTTAGTTTCATTTTAGAAGGCTTCTATTTATTCCCTCCTTACCCTTCCTCCTTCCCATTGCGTCCTTTTTTGAGAAAATCTCACCAGGTTGTCTTTGTTGTATTCTTTTCTCGACGGGGCACAACTCTATATCGTTGTTGCTTTGGCATGACTCCTAGAAACCCTCTTCCTCTGGGGCAACTTATTTTCTTTTCTTTGACGCAACGTCACTTGCAACGCCACGTCAAAGAGGGAAAAAATGTAGACGTCCAAAAATATTAATATTAATTTCCCTTTTTCATCTAACTATTTAATTTAATCAATTAAATAGTTTCATAGTTGGTATTTATCAAATGATTAAATACTATTCTAATGTATTTTATTTAAATACATTTTCCTCACAAAATCCCCTTTTTAATAAATTTATATTTATTAAAATTCCTCCATATCCCTAATTCTTCTAAACTTGATTTATTCAAATCTAATTTGAATTATAATCTAAACCCTAGCTAGAAACCTTTTAATCCAACCTAGAGACCTACCCTAAGCCTACCCTATTCCTACTCTACTCCCATCACCTCATTTACTAAGCATAATTCCCTACCTAATCACCCTCTAATCATACTTAAAGAGGTGATTCCTAACCCTCTTAAGGCTAATGGAATGCTCACCCACTTGTGATAATTCTCTCCAAAATGGTCACCCATTCCTCTTTAAGTCTATTTACTCCTTTGTCCCCCATTTGGAATTCTTGAGCCACTCAATATTTATTGCTATATTTGACTTCAAATTAGCCATCCCTTCAAGCCTATGTGTCTTTTATGTGGCTCTTATGTGGATTCCACATAGATGCCACATCATTCAACCCCTCCTCTTCTATCCCAAAAATCTATAAATAGAGGCCTTCTCCTCTTGCATTTTCATCTCTCATTTTGCTATTGTTATTATGTTAGAAATGTGCTAGGATTCCCATTGATAGTTGCATTGATTTTTAGCTTAAATAACATAGATATTACATGCTAGGTTTCTTTGGTAAAAATGAATCATAGTTGTTATCTTGCATGTTTCATAATCAATTTCATAGTTTAAGATCATCTTTTTGGAGGATTTGAGACTAGCTCCTCATACTAGTTCTTAAATCTCTTCATTGTTCCAATCTTGCATTTCATAGTTGCATTGCATTGGGGATCTATTTCAATTGTGTTTGAGAGAGCACATGCACATTTAATCTAAAAGAATAAATAAAACAAGTAAAATAGGGTGCAAATGGCTTGTTTTAGTTCTATTTGATGTTATGATGTTGTCTTGTTGGTTTCTTCATTCATTTCATGAATTATATGTGCTAACCCACTAACTTCTCATATTTGAGCTTTCTCTCAACAAATTGAAGATTTCCTCATTAACAGCTACAAATACCATCTTGATATCTTCATCAGATTTGGTGTCAGTGTCTCTAGATTTGTTCTCAGCCAGGTAACAAGCTTTCTTCCCTTTGTCCTTGCAGTCTCGGGTATCTCTTCTGTCATATTGTCAGTTGCTTCGGTAATCTATGTTATCACTTCTATCAAACTTATTTTCATATGATTTGTCATTACTTCTATCATATTTTCTTTTGTTAGGACATCTAGCTGCAACAAAGTGTCCAATCTCTTTACAATTAAAGCATACAAGTGGTAATTTACCTTTGTATCTACCTTTGCCTCTCTGCAATATTCTATCCATTAATGCTTCAATCTCATCAAGATCTTGGTCATCACTATCACTTTCACTATCATTCCTCATAGTGTGTTTATGACTTGAATTACTTATTTTCAAAGAATATTTGAATGCAGACTCAATAGATGGTAAGACATTGTTGTCAAAGTTATTCATCTCAAATGAAATAATTCTACCAACCAAACTATCTAGAGTGACATTATTATTTGCTACTAAACTCATTTCTTGTATAGAAGATACTCTAATAGCATATATAGGCAGTAAGGTTCTTAGGATTTTACTTACCACTGTTTCTTCTTCAAGTACACCTCCAACTCCTCGGATAGAATTTACTACCTCTTTTATTTTGCAGCTATACTGAGTGATATTTTCTCCTTATTTCATCCTTAGGTAATCAAATTTACCTCTTAGGATTTCTACCTTAGCTCTTAGTACATTAGCATCTCCTCCATGTACCAGCTTCAATTTGTCCCACATTTGCTTTGCACAGGTGCAGGTTTTGACATCTTCAAATTCAGCATCAGAGAGTGAGGAAGCAAGTTCTATCATCATAGAATTGTGCTCATGCTTTTCTCTCAATTGATCAAGTGTGTGAGGTCTTGTAGGAAACACATATTCAGTATCCAAGTATTGAGTAACATCATTTCCAATACCTAATAGGTGGATTCTTATCCTGCTTTGCCATGATGCAAAGTTGTCCTTGTTCAACTTGGGCACATCCCGTTTTATCATCTTGTGATATTTTACTTAGGTCTTGAAACCTTCCTTCTAAGCACACAAGCTCTGATACCAATTGTTAGAATAACTAAGAGGGGGGTGAATCAGTGGCCTCAAAAATATTCTAATAAATCAACCACAAAACTTTATATCTTAAATATAAACCTCAAGTTATCTTTAGCAACACAAGATGTATGCCTTGAAATAATCTTGTCAAATAACTACTGCTTGGAGTTCACTGTTAAACCTTATTCTTAATCTTTACCGATTAGCAGTCTATCATTTACCAAAATACAGTAAATAACTTAGTGTTTACCGATCAATCTTGTTTTAGTAATATGTAAAGAAAAACATGAAATCAATGACTCATAAACACATTTGACACATGGATTTTTAACGTGGAAACCCTGTTATGGGAAAAAAACACTTGGGACCAGTAACCCAAACTTTTCACTCTTCTTAAGTGAGCTCGGTAAAGAGACAACCTTGTTAAAGGTTACAAACACACTATTAAGTGCAACCTTGTTAAAGGATTTATTACTAATATTTAATCACTTGATATCTAGCATTTCACTATGCTATCTTCATGAATTAACCTTTTGATACTACTTGGGATGTATCTCAATATATAAAGAATTGTTAGATCTTGCTCCATTAAGACACTTTATGAATCAATGGTTAAACTGAAACAGTATATGATTTGTTCATATAAATAGCTTAGACTTGTAGATTTTCAGATCTATTGTAAGCTCATAATACCTTTCTAGTCAATTTTTCCCTTCAATACCTTTGCTCCACTTCTTTCTTGTCAGTGATGTTGTGCTTCTTTGTTGCTCAGTGTCCACAGAAATATCAGTTTTGTTCTTGAGCTTGATTGATCAGGACTGTATGAAGACTTTCTTCACCAGTATCTCTTCAACATACTCTTCTCTATTCACCCCTAATTCATAATGAATTAGCTTGTCTCTTTTATAGACATTATTTCACCATTTCTAAGTCGACTTTCTTGTTCTTGGCGTGATCCGCAATTCTTGTCTTTCTTGCTTTAAATCTTTATTTCAGTTTTATCCCATAGATTTCTCCTTGACAACTGGAATAAAATAGCTTTAAAACTCTTGCTTATCTCTGGCTTTTAACTTGTTGATTAAAACAATGTAAACAACCAATTAACTCCATCTTTAGCTCTTGCCAACTAAGTCTTTTGTTATTTCTAAACTTCAGCTCTTTTCGGTGTTTAACTCCTTGTTAGCTCGGTCTTCACTTGCCCTCGGGCATCTCTGTTTGTCAAGTTTTTTTGTCTGTCGGGTAACACTATGGTTCTACTTGTCGGTAATGCTTGCTTGGGTTCCTTTCTTGGGTATCACTGTGACTTTTCTCTCGGGGTTCTCTATGCGTCGGGGTGCACTGCCCATCAGTGTTTGTTGTCATTTAGTGCATACTGAACTTTTATACATTATTGATAGCATAACATTTATCTCTCTGGTTCTTTGAATTCTTTGACACTATGTATATAACCAATTAGTTTATATCAAGTTGACATCAATGACAATACAATACATTAACTGATTTAATGTCTTGCATTAACTTTTTGCATCTTCGTGATCATTAACTTAACATCTTCAAACATTAAATCAATTATGGTTCATCAATATAAAATTGATACTTCAAACAACTTTAACATAATAGAAAATATAATAATGCTTCTCAAAGCCATCTTTCAATGAACCTTAACAAATTTATGATATTACTTCCCCAGCAGAGTTTCTATTTTGTTGGTGTTACCAACTAATGTTTGGAAATTAGTCTAAGGATTTTTCCTTTTCCTGTTCTCAACCATTTTAGACCGATGGCCAACCTCTTGAGGCCTCTTGAAACTAAGAGCTACCTCCTTCACTTCAGGGTCTGTAAAACCCAGGTGGGTTAACCTTAACAACATTAAACAAAATACAACTTTTTTACCAATTAGGTTTCCTTTTAATAGATATTGTCTCAGATTTGATCAACCAGAATAATAAAGAATGTATATCTAAATTGGCTCTATCCTGATATATCCTTTAATTTTTCACTTTTAGTTTCTGATATTTTGGTACACTACTATCCTAAGACAACTATTAAATAATAAAAACGTAATGGTTTATGATAAATTGTGGTTGCTGAGACTTAACATAAATTAGACCAGTTCCTTATCCATTGGGTAGAGTCTAAGATTTAGCCAGTATTACAAATCTACATATATCCTTTGAATACTAAAGTCTCGCTTAAGTATTCAATCATCTCACTATCAAATCATAATTTTATTTAAATCACTATTATCCTTTAACTGTCTTTCCAAATCTTTAATAATAATTTTAATTCCTTTCTCAAAGGAAACCTTAATTACATAATCACACACTCACGATTAAATTCATGGAGATGAATTGATCCATTTTAATAAAAAAACTCATACAAAAATAAGAAAATATAATAGGAGACAACTTCACTATGAGATTTTCATCAATTCATATCAAATGCAAAATATACAAAGTAGTTCAAATAAAGAACTTAATTAACACTTGATTAGAGTCTATTACTAACAAATAAAATCTTAGTACAGAACCTCTCTAGATTTAGAAACCCTTTGTCAGACAGCCATGATTCCCTTTATGGAAACAAGGAGAAAAATAAGCTATAGGTTGTTGACACTTGTCAAAATGATATTTTAAATACAACAAAATATTTCTTAACTTTGTTGAATTCATAGCCAAAAGGAAAGGACCCCTCCACATTTTCAATTTGACTCATAGAAGAAACTGCTATGCATAATGCTGAGAGGCACATGTAGAAATAAAATAGGGAAATGAATCGGAACCTTTCTTGTCACAAAAGTTTGTGAAGGAGAAGAAGCAAAAAAACACATCAGGTGGCTTGTACACATTGATCGCTCCAAAATAGATTACTCACAATTCCACCTGGATACTTTGTATGTAGAAACAGAACTACTCTTGTTGTCCCTTTTCTTCCTCTGTATTTGGGTCTCCTTCATCTTGGGGAATATACTTCATAAACCATGAATTAATCATAAGTCCAGAGGGCCAGCCAAATGCCTTGAGATCGTCCACCTTCTCATTGGACTGTTTGTACCTTCCATCAACCACTACCCAAACATCATGAAAAAACTTGGTAAATATGCCTTAGGTAGAGATGAACCTATCAATGGAACTATAATATATTTATTCATTTAAAACTTTTTCATGCCCCATTTTGTTGATAACCACCTCAATGATACAATCATACTCCTTCATCCACTCATTTAAATCCTTCAGCACAGATTCATTACTCCAGATAGAAGGGATAGTCCAATGCTTTAATTCTTTGAATGGTCTAATTTTAGATCATCATTACCCTTATCTTCCTCTCGAAGTATTGTATTTCACTCATCAACAAGTCATATATTTTACACAAATCTTTGATCTACTAAGGAATGTTGAATGTGAATTTGACTGCAGTTTTGAGGCCAGATAGCCCCTTTTGTACCAACTTCATGGCTTGACTTAATTCACCAAGGTCCTTCAAGGATTTCTCACAATTTTCAACACTTTTAGAAATAGTTATAAAAGGCATGCGAACTTCAAGAAGCTTGCTAGTAATACCTTTCATCATATGAGACAAGGTTCCTCTAACCATTGTTTTAACTTTGTCCTTGGCCACCAATTTTTCTCGGGCTAACTCAACTTCTTTCTCTTCCATCCTTGTATGGGCTTCCTGCGGTTTAAACTTTAAATTAGATATTTATTCATTATTAGAAGATGGTTCACCTTGTGTCAATGCATATTTATAGGCACTAGACTTGAATTTTTCAAATGATGTAGTCAATTGGGCACTATGAACCAAAACCCTTGTATAATTTGCATGCATGTCCACTCTTTCTTCAACATACATATGTAACTATTTTTCCTGGAGCTTAGTGGCATCCCTGGTGAGCATTGTTGAGTGAAATGTGTAGGTGGAAGCTTCATAGGCTATGGTTCCCTTCAAGGTTCTTATCATAACACCATTACCCCCTCTTCTTCTTCATTGATCATAAGTTTAGGCCTATCTATACTAGGGGTGTTGACCCATTGAGATAATGCATTTAATGTTGGATGGTATCATGAACCAGTGAACCCTCCATCCTTTTTCAACTCTGCATCAAACATTGGGTATGGTTGTTGCCTAATTTGATCCAACGGGAAAACTTCTTCAAATTTTCATCCATAAATCAACATCATTCCACTTTATTTGACTATCTTTCGAGCTTCATCAGGGTTGAGATGTCTCAGGTCAATATCATCCAAGGCAGAATTTTTTAGTATTCCTTATGATATTCCTTTTACTTTTAACCACAAATCTTTAAACTCGATCTCTTTTCAAACTCATCATCTCTCATGAAAATCCTTGCAGCAATGGCCCTTTCATCATTTTCTTCTTCACTATAAGGATTATCCTCATCATCTTCTCCATCAAATATAACAATAGGATCATCATTTGTGGTCCATTCTCTTGGAAGTGAGGATAAAGGTTGTTCATCCTCATTGTCATTTATATTGAATCTGACTAATATGTTTGCCACTTGATGCTCTTTTTCTCCCATTTGAGTTGTGCCTCCAGGGACTGATTGTAAACTTAGATTAGTGGCAGACTTGGATTGTAGCATATTATCCTTTATTTCAATTTTATCCCTTCCTTGGTAGATATACTCAAATTTTTCCAGCATTAATTCAATTCTTTTGACAGAATTTATTTCATGCGGATAATATGTTGTAAAACCTGGATATCTCCTCATTTCATCTTCAATCTTGACAATATTCGCCCACTTCTTTTGGCATTGGAGGAATACATTAGAATCCATGCAATTTCTAATAACATATTCATTATGATCCAAATCATGCACATATGGCCCTCTTTTGAGGTGTTCATGCTTTAAGCAATATACATAAAACGCTATTAATCATCATTTCTCTATTTACCAAGCTTCAAGGCATACCGGGAAATAAGGAAATTATGTACCTCATATAGAGCATCATTCCCAACACTGAAAACCCAACATCTTATGAGTTTTGTGAGAAAAGATCCATTTCTTTCCTTTTTTAGATAAGTTTCCTTCATCCAAAGGAACTTTCATATGAACTCAAGGAAATCCAACCTAGGCGATACATAATATGGAAGATGATGAGGTGCATGAGGGCATCCAAATACTCTAATTAGCGTTTACTCTAAAAAGAAGAACCAATCAACATAATTAAACTTTCTAGTCTCATCAAGTATTGGCTCCTTGGTTCCGATTATTTCCATAAACTTCTGGGGCAATCTGTCCATATGAACTCCTAACCATCTATAAATATTCATAACAAAATGTTGATGGAAAGAAAGGTAATTATCCATAGGGCTAGTTTTATCCCATAAGTAACAACATCTTTGCACTAGGTTCATTCTTCCTTTACAATCTGAAAACTTCAATCTCAATTCTATTGACCATTCAAATTAATGTTGAAACAAAATCAAGTGGCACGGCACAGATGGATACATGAATTTTACCTCTAAAAGTTTTATTTTAAACTCAACAACATCAACAAGGCCCTCATGGATTTTTGCACATATGTAAGAAGAAAAATCATACTCAATATTCACATACTTGTTTTGTATCCTCATTTCTATTAACATTATCCACACAAGGAATTTATCGGTTGAATCTACCCCTGGAATTTGATAGAATGTATAAAAGGTTATTCTGAAATAATATTAAAAAAATTTGAGCTCAAAGGGTTCTTTCTCAAATTGAGGGATAGGAACTGGCTCAAATCCCCTTGCCTTACATTTGAACATTGGCACTTATCTCAATCTCAATGTATATATTTTCTTCTCATAATATTCCTGAAGCCTTTTAGAGGAGATTTATTCTAATGTGGGCTAATTTAATTCAAAACTCTCTCTAATTTCCTAAGGACTCACATCCAGAAGCACATGATTAGAAGCGGTACGCATAGTTTTGGATGGAGAATCATACTTGAGGGCTAGGTTTCTAATCAAATCAACCTCAATAAATACTTCCTCTAGAAGGTTGTCTACCATTTCCCTTATTTGAAGAACCTTCAGTTGTGTTAGCCTTCCTTGACATCTTGAGTACTAAATTACACACAAACCCTAAAAGATATTTTTCTTTGCGTGTAAGAAAACTAAATATTCAACTTTGGCACAGAAATTGAAACACAATTGTAATTCCACAGAATTCAGAGAGTCAAAAAATGCAACTTATAGGTTAATGCTCCACTGGAATTTATTGAAAAATACTCTGCAACCTCTAAAATGTCTTTTGTAAACTCCACACCAGTTCTATCTTCTCATAAGTCTCCAGTTACATTATGCACTTTCTCTTCTATAATTTATTTCCCATAATTCTCTATAACTTTGCACATTAATTGGCGATTTCCCTTGGAGAAGTAGCCATGATTTGCTTTGAATGTTGACTATTGATCATCTGGTGTTAGCAAGCATCAAACAACATAGATGTTCTTTTCCTTTTACCATGGCATTCTCATAATTATTTGAAATGAAAACCTGCACATATATTTTATAGTTTTCTTTTTACCCATGAAAACACGGGATGCCACTTTATGTTGCTAGAAATTCCAACCCCGCTTCTCCACCTTGAACACTTGTAACTCTTTTAACATGTCATGGAAAGGCGAGGTAGAAATGTTCCATGTTTCTTTCCTTTGATGTCTGCTTTTTCACAAAACCAATGTCCCTCACCAGTGTTAGTCAATGGAAACTCGGGGGCACCTTTTCTTCTTCAAATAAAACTAGTGACTCTTTTTACCCCGCATATCAACTACACCTTTTCAAAAAATTTTGTTAGTCTAAGGAAATACGAGGTCACAATATTCCATCTTTTGATAAATTACCCCACACTTCCTCTCTGAATCATTGCATACACCATCTTGTACCACGGATCGATGGGGTTAAAGAAATACACTTGTGGGACATCATCACCCCGCTTCTCTGCCCCTTAATCTGCTCTTTTATCTTTTCACCAAGGGAAAATGGGGTAAGATTAGATTTGATTTAATAAGTGATTATATAAGAATGGGTCCAGTCATTAAATGGGATAAGACTCTCATTTTAAAATTGTTTTTTACTGGCTGCAAATGGTCAATATGGGAATATAACAAGGTAGAGGTACAAGGAGAACCAAGGGTTCTATACTTAGTAAAAAATTTATACCAATATGCTTGACCAAGCCTATTAATTTTTCTCTAGGAGCAACATGAATATGGAAGTCCTAACAGTGGCTCTAGTTGGGGACAACTAGTTACAAATTAGCATTGGGGCTTAGAAATTTCTGGGACACAGACCAAAAGGCACTAAGATGGGAAAAAAAACACTCCTATTTACAAATATATATACTAACTATTGTTCACTTGTTTAAATTTCCTTAGGGCGGTTTACTTGTCAAACAAGTATTGTTAGTAATAACTGAGAGGGGGGGTGAATCAGTGGCCTCAAAAATTTATCCTTTAAACTTTAATCCACCAATTAATACACCTCAGATTATTAAGTCCCTACAAGATGTATGCCTTGAAATACT
>MU227273.1:1768300-1817153 GCA_018584345.1 Thuja plicata
AGAAAGGAAAATGCACCCCCCCACAATGTATAAGCCTATCCCCCGTACACCACAAAATACTATGAAAGCACAAGAAACGAGAAAAAAACCTGAGTTCCAGAAGCAGAACAGGAGGAGAAATGAATCTACAACTTCAACACTGAAAATAGGTGCTCAAACAGCTGAATCAGCAAACGAAACCAGCACCATTGCGTCCGTCTCAAAAACAGATTTCCGGCGATATTTTGTTTTTCGAAAATGAACACCATATGCCCAAGATACGGGCAAAAAACCAACTGCCCCTCCGAAACAATGCTCTCTGGAAAAACACAGAGACTGTGTTAAATTTGACGGTCGTTTGGCCGTCGCAGGCCGTCGGTCGCCGAAAAATTGTACGATCGCCAAAAAAAATTGAGCGGCGCCGGAAAATTTGAAAATTCTGCCGGAAAAGAAATCCGGCCGCTGACGTCAGCTGTGTCTGCTGGCCGGTGGTCGGAGGGCGGCTCCACCGGCTGGGGTGGCGGCCCGGCTGTGTGTGAGTGGCGCCTGGGCGGAGAGGAGGCGGCGCGTGGGCGCGGCGGCGCAGCGGCTGAGCCCGGCGGTGTAGCGGGGGCGCCTGGGTGGCGCGCAGCCCTGCAGCCGCGCGCGGGTGGCCCAGGGGCGGCGCGCTGGCGGCGCAGTCTGACAGCGCCCGCTAGCGCTTAAAAAATACATTTTTTTAAAACTTTTTTTGAGGTTTTGTCTCATTTTTCAAGCCGTATGGCCCTCGTAGGCTCAAAAATTTTCCCTGGGGTCACGGAGACCAAAAGTGGTCGAGTTTTATATGATTTCAACTCTCCCGAGCCTTCTGGACGCAATGGCGGAGTCCGTTTTGGCTCAAATGACTCTGAAAATTTGCAACCCTCCAGATCCAATAAGAAAAACACCAAAAAACCCCAGAAAGAGAGGGCTTGATCCACAGCTCCAGAAAAACTTGAACAAGCTGCAGCAGCAAGGCTCTGATACCATGTAGAAACTGATGAAATATCAGATTCAACGCCAAGATCCAGCTGCATGCAATAAACCTGTCACAAGAATGGAATAGCAAAATGGAAAAAGCTGGACTCAGAAGTTTACTCAAAAAGTGAGAGCAAAACTATGAACTGAGTTAATGAAAAACAATTACAAAGTTCAACCTTAAAAAGGTGAACGAAACCCTAAAAGGGAAATACTAGGTTGCACATTATTAATTAAGAGTTAATTAATAATGCACCTAAGAGACGCTTAAGCAACTAGAGTAAAAGGAAATAATACTCTAACAGGAAGAAGGATGAAAATCCTTGTATCACTAGTTCTTGTTATGCTTACAACCATGGTTTGTATGGTTATATCTTGCATCTGGTTATGCTTGGTTATTTGCAAGGTGATTTATAAGTTGATTTAACAAAGCTACATAGCAAATCAGTGTCCACATTAGTACATACTGTGTAAACAGCAATCATAAGAGGTAAAAGCTGCCTGAGTATATGTGGAGCTCAAAAATGAAGAAGGACCTTATCTAGTCCTTAGCAATTAGGCTTTTCTTGTTCCTGAATCAGTATTAGAAGGCATGGTGTTCAAGTAGTCATTTCAAGCACTGTGATTCATACAAGAAAAATCCCTAACACATACCTCGTTGCTTGCTTGGTAACCGGTAGTTTCAATAATGCTTCAATGTTCAAGGTTAACAATTGTTCATCATTTTCATATCCCATCTCAGGTATCCATGAAATTATGGGTTCTACCGCTTGAACCTTGAAAGTGTTAGTATCAACTAAGAAACAAATAGTATCTCTGTACTTCTCAACAATGTGTGGAGGAATTATATACCTCTTGTGCATTCTATCCTAAAAATCCTTAAAATATCCCCACATGACATTATTTGGCTTTTCACCTAGTTCACTTAAGTACTCAACAATTTGATATAATGCCGGTCTATATTTTTTCCATGTTACCACTCCTTTGCTAGGGAATAAATTCTAAGCATAAAAGAACATACATATCAAAAGAGATCCACACTTTAATGCTTGTTTCTTATCGGTCTGAATCCTCTTCTCCAATAACTATGTTCTTACCATATTTTCTAGGTCATTTCCGGTTCCTTCCTTTGCTATCTGCTAAGCGACGTGAATAGATCCACAAGGCACACTATTCAACCAACTCGACTGGTAGACCTTATAACCAACAATCATTACAGAAAATCAAACCTATTGATCTTCAATGTCATCTATCATCATTGATTTGTGATATTTCTTTGACTTAGTGATTTGTGCAACCATCTTCATGGATATATGCCTTAGGGTACATGGTTCCCCATCCGCTGAGAAACATGTTATCAGATGAATAAGCTACTTGGTGATCTTGATCAGTTGGTCCAGCCATATGAATTGATCACGAAAATGACTCAAAACCATATTGAATCCACTCCTCAAAGATTTCAGGTAAGTCTAGAATATGTGTCAAACCTTTCATTTGAATATGTTTGAACTCGTCCTTAAGTTCTCCATTATTGCACATTTCCAAGTATTCCTTCTATATCTGTTCATTTTCTAACCCAGCAATATTGTAATGATTAAACATCCTTACATCTTCAATAAAAAAAACACAAGGTGGAAATAGGGATAGGGCACCGATTTTTTCAACTTTCGCAACATTTAGCGGATGTAGCTTGTGTTCTAGTTCCGCCTCCTTTGTTATCTCGATCAATTTAGGTTTAGAAATCCTTGATTCCATAGTGTTTCAATAGATTTCCTTCTTTTTAACTCAAACAAACCGAATTCCTTCACAATTTACCACCGCTCTTCTAAATAACTCAGTTAGGGTTTTCAAATTCGTAGTTCAAATCTCTGTAAGTATTCAACATAAATACTTTTCTCAATCGATCACAATATGTAATCACACTCTGCTCCTATAAACGCTCTTCAAAATGGAAGGTGAATAATGAATAGGTTAACCTTTAATTTATTTTCCATAAATATTTTCCAATGGCTAGTTGGTACAAAACATTAAATGCGGTTAACCGATCTCACTCTTTATCAATTACAACCTCCACCGGTTCATGCTAAATATAGCATTAGTACATAACTTTTTGTAAATGATAAAATCAGTGATTCATAACAACTCAGCTCTATGTAATTCATCAAAATTAACATCAATGTATCTCATTATGCAAATAGATATTACCACTCATCATTATAAGGGACCGATTAGATATAACAATGAAATTCAATCCCTAAGCAAAACTTACTTGCTTAGTTTGAGGATCAATCCCTTGTGCCATAAGATGATGGGTTACTTGTCGATGTGTTGCATCTTCTTTTCTTTCTTCCTTCTTTGCTCATATCTTTTAAATCTCATTCCTCACTTCTTCAATATTAACAGTCTTTTTACCTTTCCCGTCTTCATTGCTTGGTGACCAGCTCTTGTACCTACAATCTCTTGCTAGATGACCGACCTTGTGACAATAAAATCATGTTGTCCTCCAGGGTCCAGTATTACCTCTAGGATCCCTCAATCAAAAATTCATATCCATGTGTCCATAGTTATCACAAATAGTGCATGTGACATACATGTTTCCTTCTCTTCTTAGAACACTCACCGGTTTGTTAAGTATTCTACATCTACAATGTTTTGCCTTGTGTCCAAATATTTTTCATGAGTAATAGTAGCCAATGAAAATCCCTTCATATGATCTCCTATTGTTTCTTGATCTTCACTCATAAGCTTGATGACCATTCTTATTTCAATTATAACAATAACCATCAAAATGAGTAGTTCTTGGAACATTCATTGGTTTGCTTCTACATACATTAGCAGTGTGTCCAGGCTTTCCACAATTGTAGCAAGTGGGTTTAGTATCTCTAGGTCACCTTTGATTCTTCAATTTGTCATCGATCTTTAGTAGGATTTGTTCATATTGCTTAATTTTTTCATTTTTTTCTCTCTCAATCTTCAATTCCTCTTTCAGTTGTTCATTCTCTTGCCTCACTGCTTCATTTTCAACACACATTTGTAAGTTTTCATGAACGGTGACACTTAGTTGTGCATTCAGTGCATGGTTCTCATGTGTCAACTTCTGAAGTGTAATATCCTTTTCTCTAATCATTTCTTTAGCATTCTTCTTTGTAGTTTTAGCATTCCTTTTTGCATCTTCAGTAGCTCTCATTCCTTCAAGCACTTCATACATCCTTATGGCTTGACTTTCTTGTTCTCTTTTCATCTTGGTTCCTTCTGAAGTCAGGATCTTGTTATTTTCCATCAGATCTTCTATTGCAGCCTCAGCTTCTTCAGAGTTAACACTTCCTTCATATAGTTCATCAATGTTGTCCAGACTTTCTTTCAGTTGTTTAGACAATTCTTTTCTCTTTGCTAATGAGGTCTTAACTTGTTCTTCAATTCTTCAATCATCTCGTTAGTTGCCTCCAACTGTCTTTGATAGCTATATCTTTCCATCTCCGCGAATCTATTCCCAAAGTTGTCAAATTTTTCCTCTAGAGAGTCTAAGCTTTGATACCAATTTTTGGAAATAATACGTACTGAGAGGGGGGTGAATCAGTACTAATAAAACTTTCAGACTTTTACTTACACCTTTAAATAGAAACAAAAGAAACTTCCAAAATAAGAAGCATATAACAATAACTATAAAGTAAAAGTGCAATGAATCAAATGACAACACATGCACACACATAACACTTTGATTTGTATCGTGGAAACCCTAAATCGGAGGGAAAAACTACGGTGGGGATAAAACCCACAATCTTCTCACTGCAGTAGAAAAGAGTGCTTTGTTAGGAGCTTATAATATGTCACTTTCTGCGTGACTCAACCTATTAGGATTGACTGATACCTTATTAGAAGTATCAACAGTCCTATTACAGACTACCTTGTTAGAGGTTTTAATCCCACTTATACATTGTTCACCATGTTAAGGGATTTACAATAAAGTCTTGTGAGAGACTACCCTGTTAAGGGATTTTAACTTGTTGAAAATAATAGGATACAACAATAAAAATTGACCTATGATATGCACTCCCGAATGTAATTAGATCCTTAATGCTCTTTACTTGTTTTGATATTAACCTTGTCGCTTCTCTAGAAATAGCTATGTAATCGCAGCTTAAGATCAATGTTTCATTAACTTTTGAACTGCTTCTTAACAACTTAATAACTTATTCACTTTTGCAGCAACTATCATCATATAACCTTAAATATTGTTTTTACCTTCGGCTGTTAACTTAGATAGGGTTTTTGTTTCCCTTCAAAATTTATTTATCAATCATAACTGACTAATAGAAACTTGAAATCTTTACAGTGTCGCCCATAACAAATTTTAAGTTGTTATTCCCAATCTAAAATATTTCTTCATTTTCATTGGCCAAAATATACCTTGGATTCATACACAAATTTGTACACAACTACCAAATAATTGACTAATTTAATTCCTTGAACAATGTACTACATTTTTTATGTTGTCCAAATTCACTAAATCGTCCACTGACTTAACTGATTTAGCCAATTAATCAAAATTGTTAAATAACCTTTAGCTTTTACCTGTTCATTGAACTGGCCAGTTGATAGTATCTTCACTTATGCCTTTATCAGTGTGACCTAAGAGTCATGGTCACAAATATTAGTTCACATGTTGTATTTACACCTTCCAATGTATCGATAGAAAAACTTGTCTTCATTACAAATCTATCCTTCACATGTTATTATGTTCACTGGTTACCTTTCTAACTTAACTTCTCTTTACCAGTTGGATATAACTGTGTACCGGTTGGTATACCTTCATATCTTTACACAAAACATTCTCACCTATGTAATCCTTTTCAATAAATGACAACCATACTCCATAAAATCATCATCAATGTCATCTATCGACATTCTTATTTCAACACCATCTTTTCATTAGGTTCATTCTTCATTTACCATCTGAAAACTTCAATCCCAATCCTATTGACCATTCAAATTGATATTGATGTTGGCAAGTGGCCCATTTAGAATTGCATAGAGGTTGTCATTTATGGAAACACTACTCATCTGCATGGTCGCTTGAAGTACTATTCAGTTTGATATTCAATTTTGTAAAAATGATTGTCCAAGAAGAAATTAACTGTGTACAGTGGTACAGTTTTGGTCAGTGAGCATTGTATATGGTGACCTAAGTCATGAGAGCTTAGAGGAATGTATTTTTGGATATAGTAGACCTTCAGTTAAGTTCTCTTGTATTTTAGAGTTGATCTCTGAGAGTTACAGCATGTTGAAGACAGGCGAAGATAGTACAACAACAATACAAAGAAGTTGAATGGTCGTGGTGTTTAAGAGAGTAATTTGAGGAATCTATGAGTGCTAAGTTGGATTTGGATTGGGTCCTACCCTAGTTTTTTTAATGTATGATCTTCGACTATCGATTTGATATTTGGTTTTAAGTGTTGGACACATTTTGTGGTGTTCTTGAGAGTCAACAGGAAGAATCTTTTTGAGATTGAGTATATAAGTAGAGTTGTTTTATGATGCGAAGAAGTGTGTGGATTTGTGTAGATGCATTGTGATGTCAGGATCAGACAGAAGTTTATGCAAGCTATAATTGGGACTACTTAACCATAGTAGTTTCTTGTATTGTTCATTTTGTTAAATTATTGTATTAGAACATATTTGCTTTGTAAGAGAAGTGTGCTCATTGTATACCACTAACAGGGTTTTCAATCCCTTAACAGGGAAATGTACTAAATCAGCTCCTAATAGGACTAGGTCTCCTAACAGGGACATTATACTCCTAGTGCATTATGTGTGGGTATCATCCCCACCGGGGTTTTCCCTTGGCAAGGGTTTCCTCATGAACAAATCATGGTATTATGAGTTGTTTACTTTATGTGTATGTTTTTTTTATTTCAGTTATTGCATGGCCCTCGTGGATTTTTGCATATATGTAAGAAGAAAAATCATACTCAATATTCACATACTTGTGTTGTATCCTCATTACTATTAACATTATCCACACAGGGATTTTATCAGTTGAATCTACCCCTATAATTTGACACAATGCATAACATGTTATTCTAAAATCATATTCAAACTTTTTGAGCTCAAAGGGTTCATTCTCAAATTGAGGGATAGGAACTGGCTCAAATCCCCTTGTCTTACATCTAAACATTGGCACTTCTCTCAATCTCAATGTATGTATTTTATTTTACTAATTTTCCTCAAGCCTTTTAGAGGAGATTTCTTCTAATGCAGGCCGATTTAATTCAAAATATTCTCTGATTGCCTAAGGACTCGCATCCAGAAGCACATGATTATGTGGTACGCATAGTTTTGGATGGAGAATCATACTTGAGGGTTAGGTGTCTAATCAAATCAACCTCAACATATACTTTAGGCACCTCTAACTTAGTCATATCAAATGTCGATGGGTTACTCTTGGGAATATGAACCAGGTGCCACTATCGGGGCTTCCACATTCACATTAGGAACCTGTGCATGTGGAGGAAGTTGTTCAGGTTTCATTATATGTTCTCCATTCATAGGCTTCTTGGCCGATTCACTAGCTTTCCCCTTTCTTTCTTTCTTAGGTTTTTTATCCTTAGGTTCTGCAGAATCAAACTTCCTTTTTCCATTGAAATTTTTGTTTGGCTGGTGATTTTTCCTGAATGACCTCCTTTTCACTTTGAGTTTCATGTTTCTCTGGCTGTATTGATTGTGGGGTTCATGGATTTTCTATTGTTTGTTATGTTTTTGTAGACTATGGAGATTCTACATTTTCTCCTACCTCGGTTACTTGGGGTTGTCCTTTGGCTTTCCTTCCTCTAGAAGGTTGTCTACCCTATCCCTTATTTGAAGAACCTTTAGTTGTGCTAGCCTTCCTCGGTATCTTGAGTACTAAATTTCACACAACTTCTTGTAAGAAAACCAAATATTCAACTCTTGCGCAAAAATTGAAACACAATTGTAATTCCACATAATTCAGAGTCAAAAAATGCCACTTACAGGTTAATGCTGCACTGGAATTTATTGAAAAAGATTCTGCAACCTCTGAAATCTCTTTTGTAAAATCTATACGAGTTCTATCTTCTCGTAAGTCTTCAGTTACATTATGCACTTGCTCTTCCAGAATTTATTTCGCATACTTCTTTATAACTTTGCACATTAATTGGCAATTTTCCTTGGAGAAGTAGCCATGATTTGCTTTGAACATCGTTGTTGATCATCTGGTGTTAGCAAGCATCGAAAGGCACAGATGTACTTGGCCTTTTACCTTGGCATTCTCATAATTCATTTAAATGGAACCTAGTACATTCATTTTATAGTTGACTTTTGTTCATCAACTTCACGGAAACACGGGGCTCACAATTCATTATGTACATTATTTCAATATTACCCGCACTCCCACTAGGAAACCTATGGTTCATGATTTTTACCCATGGAAACGTGGGATACCACTTTATGTTGTTGGAAATTCTAACCCCACATCTCTGCCTTAAACACGTGTAACTCTTTTAACACGCCGCGGAAAGGCGAGTAGAAATGTTCCATGTTGTTTTCCTTTGATGCCCGCTTTTTTGCAACACCAATGTCCCTCATCAGTTTTACTCAATGGAAACCCAGGGGCACCTTTTCTTCTTCAAATAAAACTGGTTACTCTTTTTACCAAGCACATCTACTACACCTTTTCAAAAAAAATTGTTAGCTTGAGGAAACACAGGGTCACAATATTTTGTCTTCTAATAAATTACCCCGCACTTCTGCTCTAAATCATTGCATACACCATTTTGTACCGTTGACTGACGGGGTTTAAAAAATACACTTGTGGGACATGATCACCCTGCTTCACTGCTCCTTAATCTTCTCTTTTATCTTTTCACCGCGGGAACACAGGGTAAAATTGGATTTGATTTAATTAATGATTACATAAGCATGGGTCCATTCATTAAATGGGATAAGACCCTCATTTTAAAAAATATTTTTATAGCTTGCAATGGTCGATATGGTAATATAACAAGATAGAGGTACAAGGAAAACCAAGGGTTCTATACTTAGTCAAGTTTTTATACCAATATGCTTGACCAAGCCTATTAATTTTTCTCTAGGAGCAACATGAGTATGGAAGTCCTAACAGTGGCTCTAGTTTGGGATGGCTAGCTACAAATTAGAACGAGGCCTCAAAATTTTATGGGACGGAGACCAAAAGACACTAAGATGGGAAAACAAACACTCCTATTTACAAATATTTACACTAACTATTGTGCATGGAAAATGATTTTAAGCAAAGAAAAACTTGAGAAATTGTCCATGCACTAGAAGTTCCATGATTTCTCCATTATTTGATTGTATATAATAAGAATCCACAAAATTGTTTTCCATTATTACATAAGGACCAAGCCAAAAATGATTCAAATTTTCCATGCTTACACTTGTCTTGGTTCCTTGCATTCCACTTTAGCACCCAATCCCCTTCTTTAAATTTACTTGGGGTGGCTCTCTTGTTAAATAAGTATTTCACTTGTAGTTGTATCTTGTTGTTTTTCTTATGTGCTTCATTCCTTTTTTCATCTAATTCAATCAACTGTATAATTATATCTTTCATTGGCTCTAATAACTCTTTTGTTCCATCAAGGATAAAATGGTATACAGGTAATAAATTACTCAGTGGTAACCTTGCTTATGTTCCATAAACTAATTCAAATGGGGATTTTCCAGTAGCCCTTTTTATTGTTACTCTATCTGCCCACAATGTCATTTTCAGCTTGGAATCCCAGGCTCTTTTGTTCTTCTCCAATATCCTTTTGATGATCTTCATGATACTTTTATTGCTTGACTCAACTTTTCCATTTCCCCGGGGATGGTATGGAGAGGTATATGACATTATAATTCCATAACTCTTTCAAAAGTCTATGAAATCCTCTAATCTGAAGCACATTGCATTGCCCATTATTTATTGGTTTACCCTACCAAATGATGGTTTACTGAGAGGGGGGTGAATCAGAAAATATTGAAACTTAACACTTTAAAACTAAACCTTTGATTCAACTAGGCAACTCAAATATAGCAGCAACTGAAACTTGTAAACACTTCACAAACTTGATAAACAACATATAACATAAGCAAATAACATGCACGGTTATCAAGCATCACATGTAACATCAGGTTTAATGAGGAAACCCAATTTGGGAAAAACCTTTGAAGGGAATTATCACCCACAATAAGAAATACTCTTCTGAAGTATGCTCGGTTAAGAGCCAATCCGGTTAAAGATTACAATGCACATTTGTTAGATGTGACCCTTTTAGGGGATTTACCTTAGATCTATTAAGATCTTCACCCTGTTAGGAGTGGCATGGTCAGAGGGCTTAACATTAATCCTAAAATGTCACATTTCTCAAGGATTTACGAAAAGACTTATTAGGTCCACTTGGTCAAGAGATTTTTGTTACAAAGATTAGTAAGCAACAGTGTACTGATTTGATCTGTTATTCTGCAACTATCTTTTGCTTGATTATACCCCTTGTGCGCTCTCTGACACTACTAGCATCAACAAATCATCAGCCTCTTCTCTGGACTGATTCTACACCTCTTTCACTACTTTGCTCGATAGCTCTTCAACTCTTCAATTCGCCAGCAACTATGTATAAACATACAGACTCATAAGATATAGGCCTATGTATTGCCTCTTAATCTTATTGATTAGGTTTCCCTTCAATTGCGCTCAGCCGTCAAATCATCTCTTATGAACTGGTTAAATGTATCTGCAACTCGATTAAACTATTAACCTTTGCCTCATGACTTGCACTTTTCTTGGAACTCACAACTTTACTTTTTCCGCTTAATCTCTATCTCAGATATTTAACTTGATTTTTCATGACCGTAGATATATGTAACAAACTTTGTCTGCGTCCTTAGCATCTTCTTGATCTTCATGCCTTCATATTAAATTTCCTCTGCTCCTTGAATTCAATCTTTGTTCAAACTTTGTTCCATGCTCGGTGACTCACTGACTATCTTCACTCGGTGTCTGACTTCACTCGATTACCAACGTTGCTCGGTGACTGACCTTGAACAGTTGTCAACTTTGCTTGGTGATTGTCTTTGCTTTGCTCGACCGACTAACACTTCTCATTACCAACAAACTTCTCACTTCTCGGTAACTAGGCGTGTTCCCTTTACCAACTTGACCTTTCTACTTTACCGTCTTAACAACATCAAATGTTAAGTAAAAATAATTATACCAATAGTACCTCATCATTGTCTGATCTTTATTATCTACCTAATTAAGTTCCTCTCTGAATGATATGGCAACTTAATATAAACCAGAAATCAATTGCTTGACATTAATGACAAAATAACAACTGATCTAATCATTCTACTTGCTTGTATTCTAATGAACTCAGTCTTCATCATCATTATTAACATTATTAGCTTAACAGGACACTGAATCTAGTCAAAATATTATCCATCAAGAAATTCATCACCACTTTGCTAGTAGATTGTTTTGTGGGTATGGCCTCTATTCATTTAGTCAAATAATCAGTAGCCACCAGTATCCACTTGCGACCCCTACTTGATTGTCTCCGATTTCTCTAATGAAATCTATTCCCCATTGATAAAAGGGAGATTCTATTTGTATTTTCTTTTATGGGGAGAACGCATGAATATTTTAACCTTCCTGAAAATCTTTGACATGGTTCATATTTTAGTACAAATTTATAAGTATCGGCAAAAATATATGGCCAATAGTACCGAGGCCTAAGTATCTTTTGAGCAATAGTCTTTATTGTAAAATACCTTCCACAGATCCCATGCATTTCTTTCAAGGTCCTCTTAGATTGATATTCATCTAGACATAATACAAGTAAACCATCCCTATTTTTCCAAAATAAGTAACCTTCTAGAAGGACATACTTCTAAGCTTGTAGCTTCAATGTTCTCTTCTAGTTATCACTCGTCACTTCAAGGCACTTCATGTGTCTTAAGAAATGCACTATATCAATATACCACGGTTGTCTCTCAATACTCATAACCATTTGTTGTTCAATTTGAACATTGTTTACTTGAGCTATATCCAAATTTGCATCAGCCATTTGTTTGGCCAATACCAATCCTCTAATCAATTTGGTAATTTGAACTTCAATGTTGAATTCCTGAATTTTGTTGATCCATATGCATCTTCAGCCAATTACCTCAGTCTGAGAAAAAATATCCTTTACAGCAGCATTTGGTACATATGCAACAACTTTAGCCCCTACCAGATATGGTCTAAAAGTTCTTATTGCTTTGACTAAAGCATATGCTTGTTTCTCAATGATGTCATACTTTATCTCAGCTTCCTTGAGGGTTTTACTAAAGAATGCATTTGGTTGTTCAAAACTCTCATAATTCTTTTGTAATAGTGTGTGAAAAGAGGAAAAATAAAACAACTGAAAAGGCTTACTATAATCAGCAGATTTTAGTACAGGTCCCTCCTTAATGGCTTTCTTGATAGTTGCAAAAGCCTCTTCCACCTAAGGTGCCCATTCCATCTTAGCATTCTATTTTAACATCTTAGCAATGGGTTTGATTATCACAACAAAATTTTATATGAATCTCCTAACAAAATTTATTTTACCAAAGAAGGAATGGATGGACTTTACAGTCTTTGGAATTGGGATCTTATCAATATCTTCTACTCTTTCAGGGTCAATGCAAACCCCTTCCTTTGAAAGAATATGGCCCAACAATTTGCCCTCTGTTACTGCAAAGTTATATTTTCCCGGGTTAAGTGAAATGCCATATTCCAAAGCTTTTATATAAAAATTATCTAAGTGTAAGCAATGATCCTTAGCTTCCTTAGAATATGCAGTTAAGTCATCTTGGTAAACCACCATAATCTCATTAATCAAATTCGCAAAAGCAACTTCCATGGCTCTTTGGAAATTTGCTCCAACGTTTGTGAGCCCAAATGGCATTCTCACATAAATGTATGTACACCAAGGAGTTCAAAATGTTGTCATGTATTGTTCAGACTCCTTAACCTTCACTTGGTTATACCCCGAGAACCCATTCATCATAGATAGTAGTTCACAACCAGTGACCCTTTGCAACATGGCCTCCATATTAGGTAGTGGATAAATATCTTTTAGTGAAGAAATATTCAAATTTCGAAAGTCTACACATAACCTCATATCCCCATTCTTCTTTCTGGCGGGTATAACTAAGTTTTAAACCCAAGAAGAATGTTTGATAGGCTTAATGATTCCCCCTTCTTTTAGCTTTACTAATTCTTGTTACATCTTTGGTGCCAAGGTAAAAAGGATCCACCTGTGATGGTTCTCTAGTTATTTTGTTTCCTACATATACCTCGGGAACTTTCATTTCTTCAATTCTCACAGTTTTAACTTTACTTGTGGAATTATTTGTTGGCTTGACCGCAACATTTGAAAATAATTATAACACTGCATCTTTATGTTCTATTTTCAGAAATTCCATCAATGGAACTGATATCTTCATTTGTGTCAGAGTTTGGATTATATCAAATGTTGGTATATTGGGTACATTTGGGAAACTAATCTTCTGAGTTTCATTTTTTATGAACTTGGCATTCTCATTGGAATTAGTAGTTGTAAAAGTGTTTTCAATATTTTGCATCTTATCTTCAGTACCTATTTTAGGTTTCTTATTTGGTACATCAAACTGTACCTTATGTATTGTAGGTGGTTTTCCCTTATCTTGGACTTTATTAGTTGTCTCATGATCTGCATAAGCATTTGTTGGTTCTTTTACCAACCAAGCACCAGCTTTACCTTGATCAGTTCCAATTGTTCTATTTCTTATATTGAAATTGTTTTTTGCTTGACTAACAGCGGCAACGGTGATGGATCTAACTTTTTCCTCACTGGGTCTCCTCAACCTATGACCTTCTTCAAGGGTGTGCATAACATTTATTTTTTAACATACTTCATTTTTAGAATTTGAGAGAAATTGTTGGTTGTGCCCTTGCATTCTTACTCTCTAATTTTCCACACCACGTTCATTTTCCTCCTCATCAGAATAACTATATTCTCCATAATTATAAGTTTTAACAAAGAACGTATTAATTGTTGTCTCACCCTTAGCTTCTTCATCATTATTTCCATATATCTCTTCAGAATTTAAGGACTAACTAAGCAACAAAACACCGATGGGAAAATGAGGCATATTATAGACTACACACCAAGGATTATTTTCTACCACATGAATTCCAAGCCTGCTTAAAGGATCAGGAGTATCCTATGTATTTGAATTCTTGTGACCATCTTGGACTAGTTTCTCATCCTTCCAATTTGTATGGTATGGCATGTCATGCAATTTCATCTTTTTTTGGAAAGCCAACCTAGGGGATACATAATATGGAAGTTGATGAGGTGCCTGAGGGTATCCATATACTCTAATAAGTGTTGAATCTAAAAAGAACCAATCAACATAATTAAATTTTCTAGTTTCATCAAGTCTCGGCTCCTTGGGTCTCATTATTTCCATAAACTTCTGGGGCAATATGTCCATATGAACTCCTAACCATCCATAAATCTTCATAACAAAATGTTGATGGAAAGCAAGGTAATTAGCCATAGGGCTAGTTCTATCATATAAGTAACACCATCTTTGCACTAGGTTCATTCTTCCTTTACCATCTGAAAAACTTCAATCTCAATCCTATTGCCCATTCAAATTGATGCTGAAAAAAAATCAAGTGGCACAGTAGAGATGGATACATGAATTTTACCTTTGAAAGTTTGATTTTGACCTCAACAAGGTCCTCATGGATTTTTGCATATATTTAAGAAGAAAATTCATACTCAATATTCACATACCTTTGTTGTATCATCATTGCTATTAACATTATCCACACATGGACTTTATTAGTTGAATCTACCCCTAGAATTTGACACAATGCATAACAAGTTATTTTGAAATAATTTTCAAACTTTTTGAGTTCAAAGGGTTCTTTCTCAAATTGAGGGATGGGAATTGGCCCAAATCCCCTTTCCTTACATCTGAACATTGGCACTTCTCTCAATCTCAATGTATGCATTTTCTTCTCATAATCTGCTTCAAGCCTTTTAGAGGAGATTTCTTCTAATGCAGGCCGATTTAATTTAAAACATTATCGGGTTGCCTGAGGACTCACATCTAGAAGCACATGATAAGAAGTGGTACGCACAATTTTGGATGGAGAATCATACTTGAAAGCTAGGTATCTAATCAAAGCAACCTCAACAAATACTTCAGGCACCACTAACTTAGCCATATCAAATATCCATGGGTTACTCTTGGGAATAGGGTCATTTATATTCTTATAGAAATATGAAAATATATTTCATGCCCTTTCTAGTGTCTTGGCATCTCTGCATTGTGCACAGGTGTCTGCAAAAAAATTCCCATCATTGTTGGTCATGGAAGACCCGGGGAGAGTATTAAGGAAATCCGCTTGAAAAGATAATTTAGCAGGTGCCACAGTCGGGGCTTCCACATTCACATTAGGAATCTAGGCATGTGGAGGACGTTGTTCAAGTGTCGCTATATGTTCTTCATTCACGGGCTTCTTGGTTGATTCACTACCCTTCCCTTTCTTGCTTGCTTAGGTTTTTGTTCCTTGGTTTCAATGCTTCTGGACAATCAGCCTTCCTTTTCCGTTGAACTTTCTGTTTGGTTGGTGATTTTTCCTGAATGGCCTCCTTTTCACTTTGAGTTTCATGTTTCTATGGTTGTATTGATTTTGGGGGACGTGGGTTTTCTACTATTTCTTGTGTTTGTGTAGACTGGGGAGATTCTACATTTTCTCCTACCTCAGTTACTTGGGGTTGTCCTTTGGCTTTCCTTCCTCTAGAAGGTTGGCTACCCTTTCCCTTATTTGAAGAACCTTCAGCTGTGCTAGCCTTCCTCAGCATCTTGGGTACTAAATTGCACACAAACCCTAAAGGATAGTTTTCTTACCTGTAAGTAAACCAAATATTCAACTCTTGCACAGAAATTGAAACACCATTGTGATTCCACAGAATTCAGAGTGTCGAAAAATGCAACTTACAAGTTAATGCTCCGCTGGAATTTATAGAAAAAGATTATGCAACCTCTGAAATCTCTTTTGTAAACTCCAGAATAGTTCTATCTTCTCGTAAGTTTCTAGTTACATTATGCACTTGCTCTTCCATAATTTATTTCGCATACTTCTCTATAACTTTGCACATTAATTGGCGATTTTCCTTGGAGAAGTAGCCATGATTTGCTTTGAACGCCAATGGGTGATCATCCGGTGTTAGCAAGCATCGGACGGCAGAGATATACTTGGCCTTTTACCTTGGCATTCTCATAATTCATTGAAATGACACCCCGCACATTCGTTTGATAGTTGTCTTTTATTCATCAACTTCATGGAAACACAGGTCTCACAATGCATTATGTAGATTATTTCAATATTACCCTGCACTCCCGCTAGGCCACCTATGGTTCATGCTTTTTACCCACGGAAAGGCGGGATACCACTTTATGTTGCTGGAAATTCTAACCCTGCTTCTCCGCCTTGAACACTTGTAACTCTTTTAACACGTCGTAGAAAGGCGGGGTAGAAATGTTCGATGTTTCTTTCCTTTGATGCCCGCTTTTTCGCAACACCAATGTCCCTCATCAGTTTTACTCAATGGAAACCCGGGGGCACCTTTTCTTCTTCAAGTAAAACCATTTACTCTTTTTACCCCGCACATCTACTACACCTTTTCAGAAACTTTTGTTAGTCTGAGGAAACACGGGGTCACAATATTCCTCCTTTTGATAAATTACCCCGCACTTCCACTTTGAATCATTGCATATACCATTTTGTACCGCGAACCAACGGGGTTAAAGAAATACACTTGTGGGACATGATTACCTCACTTCTCCGCCCCTTAATCTGCTCTTTTATATTTTCACTGCGGGAACATACGGTGAGATTGGATTTGATTTAATCAATGATTACATAAGCATGGGGTCAGTCACTAAATGGGATAAGAACCTCATTTTAAAATTGTTTTTTATCAACTGCAACAGTCAATATGCGAATAAAACAAGGTAGAGTTACAAGGCAAACCAAGGGTTCTATACATGGTCAAATTTTGATACCAATATGCTTGACCAAGCCTATTAATTTTACTCTAGGAGAAACGTGAGAATGGAGGTCTTAACACCCCGGAAGCTATTTAGAGGAGGATTGTTGGTATCTTCGGGGTTCAAATTGGGTCTCTCCCCTTGTTGTATCTAGGTGTTCCCCTTGTTGTATCTGAGTGTTCCCCTTGTTGTTGGTCGGCAACCAAGTCCACTCTGGCAATACTTGCTTGATAAGTTCCGCCAGAAAGTTAATCATTGTACTCATTGGTGGCTTTCTGCTACTGCTAGAGCTACTTTTCTTCAATCAGTGATTCAGGCTCTTCCTATTTATAGAATTTTATTTCAAGTAGGCCCTATTTATGTTCTTATTAAAGAATTTGATGCTTTCTCACGCCAATTTTTGTGGAGTGGTAATTTGCAGACTTCTAAGTGGATCCTTGTTCGATGGGAAGTTGTATGTCATCCTAGGAAGGAAGGGGGTCTGGGTCTTCGCTCTGCTATCTAGACTAGGCAGGCTTTAACAACCAAATTATATTGGAAATGGTGTACAAGTCAAAATCAGCTTTGGGCTCAAATTCTTAGACAAGTATTTAGCTAGTGTTGATCAGATGGATGTTAGCGGATATTCTTTGGAAGGCAACGGCTCTATGATTTGGCACACTCTAAAAACTGGGGCACAACTTGTTAAGAAAGGCCTCTTTTGGATTTGTCATCAGGGCTCTAATGCTCTTTTTTGGTCAGATTCTTTGGATGGTCATCCTCCTCTGCTTTCCATGTATCCTCATTTGAAGCCCCTCTATGATAGGTTTTTGGCAGCTGGTTGGAATAAGGTTATGCTTTATAAGTGTGTTCGTCCTATTGGCCCAACTATGGGGTTCAGATGGCGGGACCCTGTTGAATGGTCATCGAGTGGTTCAGAGGAGCATCAGAATGAGTTGGCTCAAATTCTTTCTTCTAGGGAATGTAATTCTTTGGTTGGGCGAGATGTTTTGGCCTAGGGTAGTACCTTGACGGGTAAACATTTTCTTTCTACGGGTTATTCAAAGCTTCTTAGACAGATGTTTGGAGATATTGAGGTTCCTTGGTGGAAGCAGGTCTAGAGTAAGTTTTCTTGGCCGAAGTGCAACTTTTTCCCGTGGTTGGTTACTCATAATCGGTGTCTTACTTGGGACAATTTATGCAAGCGGGGTTTCCAAGGTCACTTGATGTGCGTTCTGTGTCGCTCGGATGTAGGATCTGTCTCTCATCTTTTCTCTCAGTGCTCCTTTGGTTAGGAGATCTAGCACTTGTGGTGGACAATCTAGGGTCAATCCTATTGGCATGTTTCTTCTTTGGCTGAGTTTTGGGCCCATTGGGGAACACCCTCTATGAGGACCTCTTTCCTTCAAGTGGCCTAGGCTATCGGTCCCTCTTTTGTCATTTGGCATATCTGGTTGGAGAGGAACCGTGGGATTTTTTAGGATAGCAAGATGATCTTTAAGCATGTGGTGAAAAATTGTTCGTTCTCTTTGGGAGATTGTTTCAGCAAAGTGACTTTTCTAGAGGGGTGGATCTTGGGGATGTTGTCATTTGTACTTGCCTTTCTTTTCCTCTTCGAGGAGGTGCTCCACCAAATGTTAATCAAGTTATGAGGAATAGATTTAGACACCCTCTGCAGAAAATCAATAGGGAGGGTCGTTCGACCCCTCTACCGAAGGGAGTTCTCAAAATTAACAACAATGGTTCTTCTCTTGGGAATCCTATTCATGCTGGTATCGGTTGGGTTGGTCGTGATAGTTCTAGGGACATCAATTTATTTTTTTTGTTTATAAAGGCATCCACACGAATAATCTTATGGAGGCTCTAGTCATCTTGTAAGTTGTTGAGCGTAGCTATATTCTTGGTTGGAGAAGGATCATTTGTGAGTCTAATTCTCAAGTGGTGGTGTCTTTGCTTAATAGGCAGCAGTTGAATGCTGTTGGTTGGCACTTACAGTTAATTATTAGACAAATTCTATGGTTGCGTGGCTCTCTAGATTATGTTCATTTGTGAGTCTGATGGTGGTGGTGTCTTTGCTTAATAGGCAGCAGTTGGATGGCGTTGGTTGGCACTTACACAATTAATTATTAGACAAATTCCACAGTTGTGTGGCTCTCTAGATTATGTTGTTTTTAGGCACATTCCTAGAGAGTGGAATGAAGTTGCTAATTGTTTAGCAAAATGGGCTTCAGATCAAATGTATGCTTGGAATATTGTAGAAAAGGGGCAATTACCTCCCGAAATGGCTACTTTGTTAGATCATTTGATGGACAGTGATAGGGCTCTTTAAGTTCTCTGTCCTTCTTCCCTGTATCTTTCTTGTTTTTGAATAATTTTTTACCCCTTCTAGTAAAGAATTTTTTAGAAAAGGGAGTTCATTCACTTCAATTGTGTTGATTTCTTGATACATGCACTCCATATGTACTTCATACTACAGATCAAGCTGGGCAAGAATTTGTCAAATATGTGTTGACTTCTTGATACATGCACTCCACTACAGATCAAGCAGAACAAGAATTTGTCAAATATTTTCTATTCCAGCCATTTTTCCAGATCATTAAAAAAACACAAGGGTACAAATAATGACGAAAGGACCAAATCTTTGCAAAACTCAGTCTTTCCTACTAAAAGACAATAAATTTCCCAAGATAGGAACAATCTGACCCTAGATTAATATTGCTAGGCCCAGCATGCTTTTCCCATAGAAAGACATGAAATGTCACGTTATCCTACATTATAGGACCACATGTTTTTTAACATCAGATGGTTCACAGTACTTATGAAATCGCAGATATTTCCAGAAAATTCAAGGACAATTTGGTTTAATTATTTTTCTAATAATGTGTTATTTACCCAGTCCTTGTCCTTCTGGTACTGGCTTCATTGTTCACAACGAGTTTGGGGTGGATCCATCCAATTAGAGCAGATGGCACCAATAATGATGCCCAGAATGCAGCCCTCCTGGCTGGATTAACATTGTGCAAAGAAAAATATAAAATTACATGATCCACACTACTTATGAGAACACAGATATCTCCAGAAAATTCTAAGGACTTTGTTTGAATAATTTTTATAATAATGTCAGACTTACCCAGCTACTATAAAGATACCCAAACATTCGAGAGGCTAAGATAAATTGATTTTATACATAATAAATGCTAGAAAAAATTATAATTAGCAAAAATACCCATTTTCAATGCATTCATTGAAAACACAAATTCGTCTTTTTTCTTGTAAGAACAAGGAGATGAAGTTGTTTCACTTGTTTCTCATTCCAACACAATGAAATACTTTCAAACAAACCTTACAAGTTTTACATATATAAAGGAATCAGAATATAATAATGATTACAAGAATAATCTTGCTTACATTCTTGTCCGGCTTCAGAAGAGCATTTCTTGCGAATGCTAATGGCCTCTTCTACTAGTGAAATCATTTTATCGCGACAATTTAAGATAAGAGTAGTTCAGTTGCAACGTGTTTGTCAACATTTACCTTGCAATCAATGATATGATAATTTAGGGCTGTATTAAGTATTCAAAAATCTTCTTGTGTTACAAAATACAATAGCCTTAAACATGATTTAAAATATACACTTTAAGATACCAAATTTTGAAATCTTTGCAAAGAAGGGAGCAATTTTCAAAAACTGATATCTTCAAAATACAATTGAATTTAAAAAAAAAAAATACAATTCAAAATTATAAAAAGAATAAAAAAATACAATTGCAAATGAACATCAAGATTTCTAAAATAAGATATACTGAAATTAAGCAGCTTATGTTATTTAAATTAGTCACACTATAGATGATTTGAGTAAGTGGTAAAGCATAAACATAATACTTCTATATTCTAGATTTTGACAAACAGCTGAAACAGACGTTTACTCAATGAACACTACAGGACAGAGAAATAAGTCATAGATCCCAATTCAATACATGCTACTATTAAGTCATCTCTCTTTCATACATCTGTTTCATGAAAATGAAGATCCAATGAATGCTGCTTCCCCCACAAACCACTAGAATGTGATGCCACTGTAAGCGGCAGCAAACAACTTAAGCTGGCTTTTCATAGGTAATCTTATTTCGAAACTCAGCAATTTGATAGCGGATCTGATCGGCAGCATTAGGCTGCACAAACATGTGAGTGCTGTCAAGCACCTGTATGATGAATTTCTCAGAACTAGGCTTTGAAGCATTCAAATTGGTAATAAACTGAGCCATTGGTACATCACTGCAAAAAAATTGAAATTAAAAAATTTCTGATTTAATGAATAATCAGAAAATCAATACAAGAGCATTAAACTAAAACAAACCCATATCTCATGCAATAGCAGATTGCAAACATAACAATGAGTTAATCTCAAATTTTTAACTGGGTTAAATGGAAACAAAAGAAGTGAGAGAATTGCTATCAGTCCTGAAATTGTCCAAGCAGATAATAACCTCAATTGAAATAATTTTAAAATTCTTTAAACTTACCAAGTAACTAAAATGCCTTTGATAGCATTCACCATCTTGTAATGCTTCAGTCTATAACTTGCTGAAATACATGTACCCAGACAGTTTCTGTACACAAAAGAGATTCATGCACAAATGTTAAGGGGCCTCCAATGAATGTTCCCGACTGTAAATTTCATGTGCCAAACATACATGCTACAACAACTGATGTACTGTGATGAAGAGAGGAAATTGCATAATTTCATTTAATTACAATTCCCATTTAATTGAGACCTCCAAGCACAAGTACATTTCTTCCTTCAGATACTTCACAATATTGTACAGGCTACAACCCAAAGTACTTTGTATTGATGATGAGGTTTGCAGACTTGGACCATGATGATCTAGATGGAATGATCTGTTTAAGAAATTTCAATATGATATGCATCTTTCCTGTATGGAACAAACCATCCCCACAGAGATTCAATATTTATAGACAGTTTGTTTTACTTGATATCATTTGCGAATCAAATGAAAAAAAAAATCACTCTAACTTTTAAAACAATTGTTCACATCTATATCCATTTGGGGTTTCATCATTATTTAAGATCTTAATCTCTCTTAAAAACATTTTGTGCCGACTTGTAGATTTCAAACTTATAGGAAGGTTATTATAGTCCAAATATGGCTAGGACTTGTTGGTCATATTTTGTCCATTTGCCATCTATATTGTCTTGGGCCTGGTTAGGGTTACAAAAGTTTTCTTCCCTGCTAAATTTCTGAGGTTTTATGCCCGGTTCACAGTTCCAATGATCTATGGCCTAAAACCCTAAGTCCCTGTGTGAAAATTTGGTTTAAATACTGAAGAACTTGCTAAATCTTGCTATTTCCTTAGGCTTTTATTTCAAATTTATAGTCATTGGAGCAAAAAGCCCTAAACCCTTCATCGACTTGTTATAAAATGAAGTTACTTTTCAGAGCCACTTAAGTCTTTTTATGTCATGTGCGCTTTTATCATGGCTTTTATCTCTTAATCTTCGAACGAGATCGAATATGCTCTTTTCATTCAAAGATTACGCGCGCACCGTGGATGCAGATCTCGTGTGGTTGGCGCTAGATCTCGCAATCATAGTCAAAGTCAAGCTTTTATTCAGCGATTCAACGAGGGCCGTTGATAGAGTTCTTTTCTTGTCTTGATCGTGTGGTCTGCGCCAAATCTCCAGACAAACTCATGGGTTAAAGTTTTATTCAGCGACTTTGAGTTTGCCTTTATCTCGTAATCTCCAGATCTAACTCAAGATCATACCAAGTCAAGTTGAGTTTATTGCGAGATTCAGAGATAAGCTTATCTCTGAATCTCCATATCAAAGTATGGTTAAGATAAAGATCCCGAGATTCAGCGCGAGCCTTTGATGTAGATCAAGATCAAGGGTTGTCTCCTAATCTCGGAAAAAATTGATCAAGTACAAATGCATTCAAAGATTCAGCGCTGATCGTTGATTGAGATCAAGATCCTGTGGCTAGCGCGTGATCTCCAAATGGAACTCGGGTTAAGTCAAGTATCTGGCGACTTGGAGATCTCTTCAGTCGCGTAATCTCTAGATGGATCCTGATTCAAGTAAAGTCAAGTTGAGTTTGCAAAGATCAAATTAGAACCGTAGATGCTGAGAAAGATCGAGGGCTGGCGCGTGATCTCAGAATGAGACTAGGGTTAGCCAAAGGATTCAGCGAGGGTCGTTGATCGAGTTCTTTTCTTGTCTTGATCGTGAGGTCTGCGCTTAATCTCCAGAAAAAGTCAAGGTCAGTGTTTCTATCTAGCGACTTGGCGAGGATCGTCGATCCTATTTCAGATGAGCGGCTAGCGCGTGATCTCGTAATGTTTTGGTGAAGTACAAGTTCATTCAGAGATTCAGCACAGACCATTGATGCAAGACAGATCTTGTGGCTGGTGCTAGATCTCTAGATAAAGTCAAAGTCAAGTTTTCTTTAAGAGATTACGCGCAGATCGTCAATCATGTTCTAATCCTGTGGATGTCGCGTGATCCCCAGATAAACTCTGGGATTAAGAATTGATCTAGCGACTTTGAGTTTGCCTTGGTCGCGGAATCTCCAGATAAACCTGTGGTCAGGCTAAGCCAAGTAAAGCTAAACATGGGTTGTCTGAGATCAAATCTGAACCGTAGATGCTATGTAGATCCTGTGGCGTGCACGTAATCTCCTAATATACCCAGAGTTAAAGGCTAGTTAAGGACTGGGGACAGGTCAAGGTTAGATCCGACAGTCAGCGCAAAGGCTCAGAGGCAAAGTTGCTCGAGATCTAATTCTTAAGGCATCGTGCCCGTGTGCCACGTATCTTTCCTAGTTAAAAGAACTTGCAGTTTCGTGGCCAAGAGTAAAGTAAAGTTCAGGCAAGTTCAAGAGGATCCTGTGGTTGGCGTGAAGCCTTAAAGGTAAAGTGCTCGATATCTAATGATCAAAGCATTGCGACAGGCTGCCACCTGTCCAAGGAGATCGTTGGAAAGCTCAGGTAACCTAAAAGAAATCTACGACCATGTCTTAAAAGAAGGATAAGACTTGATCTCAACCGTTGATGCTGATTTCCGCGTCGCCTGTGACCGTTTAACCGCTTTTTGAATTTTTAAATCTCTCTTAGGGTTTTAAAGCGGTGGATCATGTCTTATTATAGAGCATTAATTGACAGAATCTGATCCTCGTGGTCTTTCTTGTACACATGTTGGATGCTGAGAGAGTAAAAGTTGGGCGGCTTTGAACTCATTTAAACAGAAGTTATCTCTTTAGGGTTTCTATTTAAGCTTGTATATCAGTTTTTGATACTTTGACTTATCTTGTTCTGTTCTTCGCCATAAATGAAGAGTGGTCTCAGAGTTTTATAATACAAATTAGATCAGATTTTCAAGGACTTGGGCTTTCCCAGAAAAGGTAGTTGGTTTTCTGCAAATCTAAAGGCCCAAAGTCTTCTGGGGTAATTAATGAGGGATCAGACATTCCATTCATTATTCCTTTTGCAGGGCACTATTCTTCAGTTTCTCAAGATAATTGGCGGCTAGATCAGATTTTGTAAACATGATGAATCAAAGGAATGTTCTGACTAGAAGATGACAGAGGTGCTTGGTTGTTGAAGTGAATTAATGTTCTCTGTCATGTAGTACTTTAATAGTTTTAGCCCTAACCCTAATAGATCCGAAGCCTGTTGTAGTCCTTGTTTCTATAAAAGGACTTCCAGGATCATTTTGTAGGGATGGGAATTTTATGCCACAAAAACTTGTAAAGCTCTGCATATTCTGATTAAGTTTATCAAGTGGTCTTTTGGCCCTGATTTTATATGTAATTGAAATTTTCATATCAATATGTTTGTACTTCCTGTTAGTTGTGTGACCTGATTGAAGAGTTGTCTCTGTTCCAGTTTTTATACTCATTTGGATTGGTTGTTAAGGACATTTCAGTCCATCACTTTGTAAGGCAGAGTGTCAAACTGTATTAAGGTTTCTTTCGAGGAGAGAATTAAATCCTTAAGGTAGTTTCAGTGAGTAGAGGATTGTAGTAGATTTGATAAGTATTTTGGCTTGTAAGAAGTGTGAATGGATTATGTAAGGCATAGTCAGATTCAGTGATCATTTACAGGATTTACATTTGACGTAATTTTGCTTTTGAAGGTCTTTACATATTGAATGACTCCATGCCCATTAGATAAGGCACTGATCTGATATGTTAGATTATGTGGTTCCTATCAAATCTTGATACAAACAGTTACCATTTTTATTTTATGTTACATCTTTTATGCCTGCCTGTTGAAGAACTACTAAATATTTAGGGCAGAAGTGAGGTACACCCGCCTGAGCTAGTAGAGCTCAAAGTGAAGGAAAATTTAATCCTCGTTAATTGGACTTTTTTCTTGACATAATCAGAATTTGGGTTTCATAGAGTTGCTATATAGGATTCTACAAGAAAAAGCTCCAACAAATTGGTGACTCTGCTGGGGACTTTGAAGCAAAATATTCTTTGTGGTTAGTGTTGTATTTTCCCAGTTAGTTGTGGGTGGCGACTCTGAAAGATCTTGCATCAGTGTTGAGTAATATATATAATCCTATACACACTTTCTCAATATGAATAACAGATATACCAGAGCTTGGATGAAAAAACATCCAGAGCAAAAGATGGAAGATGGACTTCCAACTACTTCTAGAGGAGGTCAGTCAAGAAAAGGGAAAAATGATAAAGGACTTCCTCAAACTAAGAAACAAGAGGAGAATATTAGAAGACAGAATCCAATCCAACATAGTGATGAAGAAAATATATCAGGGTATGAAGAGGCTCCAGACTTGGGATTGGGTGCATATGGAGATTATTATTCTCCTAATGAGGGGGAGGAGGAATCTGATACTAACCTTACAGATTCAGAAACTCTAGACCAACAAGGAGAAACGTCTACTGCTAAGACTACATCCTATGATTCTAACAAATTGCGTTATGAGATTCAAGCCTTGGGAAGAAAGGAACGAGAGCAGTTGTTAGAAATAGAGAATGCAAGGAAGAAGTGTGAGCAAGAAGTTTTTGAGCTATTGGTTGAAAGGGGTGAAATTTTGAAAAGGACCAAGAACAATGAGCTCAAGGCAAGAAGATTAAATGAAGAGTTCAAGGGTTCGAATGAAGATTTGTTTGGTAATCTTGGAACCCTGAGGCAACAAGCTACTAGTAACAAATCTAATTCTAAGGAAGATGAGTTTGAAGGAGAAGGACCTGTTATGAGGCAGTTACACCCATATGAAATTGAGTAAACTGCAAAGCTCAAGAAAAATGACAAGGATGCATCTGATAAGGGAAAGCAGAAAGTTGTTGGCATAAGTATAAATGAGCCTAGACAAAGCAAAGTTACCCCTGCTGGTATGTCCCAAGATGACATAGAATTGGAGCAAGCTAGAAAAGATAAAGAGGATTTAGCTAAGCAACTAGAAAAGATGGAGTTAGAGGCTGTTGCAGCGGACATGAAGATAAGGATAGCTTTCCTACATGCCACTACAAATACTACTGCGAGTAGTTCAATGTCAGTTGCCACTGGAACACTACAACATAACTCACCAGGTGTTTCAAGGCCAAATGCTCAAGTTTTTGGTCCTAATCCAAGTGCTCAAATTTCTGGTCCTAAGCAAGGTGTTCCTCAACTTACTCAAAATCAAGGAGCTGCAATAGGAGTAAGTGGAGTTCATGCTACTACAAATTTTCAAAGAAGACCCATCCATTTGGATAGGTACCGTCCACTGTTCTTTGATGGCATTCCTGGTTATCCAAATGTCATCCCAAATGAGGTAAGAGATAAAGTCCCAAGGTTTAGTGGAAACAATGCTATAACTTGTGAAGGACATCTTAAAGCATTCACTGATAAAATGACAGACTTTGAAATTGATCATGAGGATGTACTCATGAAATTATTTGTTCAATCTTTGGATGAAGATGCTAGAGACTGGTATAGGAGTTTACCTGAAAATAGTATAGCATCTTGGGAAGAGCTTGTTGAATGTTTTAGGGAACACTATCGTGAACATGTCAATTCAAGTTTTATGTTGAATGAATTTAACAATATTAAGAAGTTCCCAAATGAAAGTATGGCAAATTTCAATAATAGATTTCAAAAGGCCATGAACAAGTTATTTCAAGTTTTGAGACTAGATGAGCAAGTATGTTTAACTACATATTTCAATGCTATAGAAGGAAAGATGTCATATCTTTTAAGGGATAAGAATCCACATAGTCTAAGGGAAGCTTATAAAATGGCTATAAACATTGAAAGCAATAGGCAGGCCTCGGGGAAAATAGGAAAGAGAGAAGATGGAAGGTTGTGGAAGGATACAAAAGGACAGACAAGTAAACCTACTAAGGAGGAGGATAGGGTGGATAAATTAGTAAGTGCAGTAAAAGACCTTGCTGCCAAGGTTGGTAAAAATATCCAGGCTCCTCATGACAATAGGTATCAATATCAAAGGTATGATAAATTCCCAAATTTGAAGGATATGCCATACTTAGGAAACATTACAATATGAAACATGCTCTTATGCAAATGAAAGTGTCAGTTCCTTTGAGTGAAATGTTAGGCTCAAGCTACTAGTAATCTTGGAACCCTGAGCCAACAAGCTGCAAGTAACAAATCTAATTCTAAGGAAGATGAGTTTGAAGGAGGACCTATTATGAGGCAGTTACACCCATATGAAATTGAGCAAAATGCAAAGCTCAAGAAAAATGACAAGGATGCATCTGATAAGGGAAAGCAAAAAGTTGTTGGCATAAGTATAAATGAGCCTAAACAAATAAAAGTCACCACTACTAGAATGTCCCAAGTTGACATACAATTGGAGCAAGCTAGAAAAGCTAAAGAGGATTTAGCTAAGCAACTAGAAAAGATGGAGTTAGAAATGAGGATATTCTCTAGCATTCCATATTCATCACAGAAATCCTTAAACTCTTCTGACCTGAAACACATAGCATTGTCCTTAAACTCAGGGGTAACTTTGCTTTGTTTAGGCTCATTGTGGCTATGGTCAAAGATCTTTTCTCCTCATCACTAGGCAACCGGAAATGAGGATATTCTCTATCATCTCCTGAAGTATAGATAGTAGTTTGCAACATAGTATCAGGTTCATTATCCGAGTCAAAGAAAACTTGTTAGTGATGCCATGCATAACAGAATGATCCAATTAGTTGAATTGGATGAAATCAGACGAGAAGGACAACAGAAAAACTTGATAAGACAACAGAAAATGAATATTTGTTTGACAAAAGAGCTAATAATAGAAAATTTCAGCCAGATGACATGGTATTTCAATGGAATGCTAAGGCTGAAGATAAAGGGAAACATAAAAAGTTTGAATCCTTATGGTTAGGGCCTTGTATCATTCATCACACACATGGTAAGGATTAATATTTCTTAAGAAATTTGGATGGTGAGGTATTGGAGTTCCCAGTGCATGGACAATTCCTAAAACCTTTCTTTAATTGAAATTTCTTTCCATGCACAATAGTCATGTATATAGGTAGTTGGTTTTAGGTGCGCTAGTTTTCTGTAGGTTGTACATTTGTATGTACTCCTGAGTTTTGTTGCAGAGCTTTGTCTTGTCCTTGGTCTGCTTTTCCCAAAGTTCTGGTTTCTTGCCTTGATCTTGCAATCAAGCATCCTCAGTCAGAGCCATTGTTGGTCATATTTTGTCCATTTGTCATCTATATTGTCTTAGGCCTGGTTAGGGTTACAAAAGTTTTCTTCCCTACTAAATTTCTCAATTTTTTATGCTTGGTTCACAGTTGCAATGATATATGGCCTAAAACCCTAAGTCTCGGTGCGAAAATCTGGTTTAAATACTGAAGACCCTGCTAAATCTTGCTATTTCCTTAGGCTTTTATTTCAAATTTATAGCCGTTGGAGCAAAAAGCCCTAAACCCTTCATAGACTTGTTATCAAACGAAGTTACTTTTCAGAGCCACTTAACTCTTTTTATGTCGTGTGCTTTATCTTCCTGGCCTTTATCTCGTAATCTCCCAATCCGATCGAATATGCTCTTTTCATTCAAAGATTACGCGCGCACCACGGATGCAAATCTCATCGTGTGGTTGGCGCTAGATCTCGCAATCATAGTCAATGTCAAGCTTTCTTTCAGCGATTCAACGAGGGCCATTGATCGGGTTCTATTCTAGTCTTGATCATGTGGTCTACGCCAAATCTTTGAATGTGACTACAATTAACAAATTCATTTAGAGACCTGGCAACTGAGTTATCTCCAAATCTCTAGATCCGATCACGGTTGAATCTAAGTCAAGTGCAACTAAGTCAAAGATCTCTAGATAAAGTCAAAGTCAAGTTTTCTTTCAAAGATTACACGCAGATCGTCGATCATGTTCTAATCGTACGGATGTCGCGTGATTTCCAGATAAACTCTGGGGTTAAGAATTGATCTAGCGACTTTGAGTTTGCCTTAGTCGCGGAATCTCCAGATAAACTTGTGGTCAGGCTAAGTCAAATAAAGTTAAGCATGGGTTGTCTGAGATCAAATCTGAAACATAGATGCTATGTTGATCGTGTGGTCTGTGCTCAATCTCCTGATAAAAGTCAAGGTCAACGTTTCTATCTAGCGACTTGGCGAGGATCGTCGATCCTATTTCAGATGAGCGGCTAGCGCGTGATCTCGTAATGTTTTGGTCAAGTACAAGTTCATTCAGAGATTCAGCACAGATCGTTGATGCAATATAGATCCTGTGGCGAGCGCGTGATCTCTGAATGAAACTCAGGTTAAGGAAAATGTTCAACGATTCACAGACACATTTATCTCTGAATCTCCAGATTTGATTATGGTCAAGAAAAGCAACTCAAAGTTAAGGTGGAGTGTGCTGCAGATGGGTCATGGTTGTTGATCAGTGCAGAGATCTAGGGTTGGCGCTGAATCGCTAGATTATAGTCAAAGTCAAGCTTTTGTTTAGAGATCTAGCGAGGGTCGTAGATGTTTTTATGATCCAAGGGTTGTCGCTAGATCTCCAGATGAGACTCGAGTTAACTGATTTATTCAGCGACTTAGAGATAAAAAGGAAATGATATACTCAGAATCAAAGGCTAGTTAAGGACTGAGGACAGATCAAGGTTAGATCCGACGGTCAACCCAAAGCCTTAGAGGCAAAGTTGCTCGAGATCTAATTCTTAAGGCATCGCGTCCATGTGCCACGTGTTTTTCCTAGTTAAAAGAACCTGCAGTTTCGTGGCCAAGAGTAAAGTAAAGTTCAGGAAAGTTCAAGAGGATCCTGTGGTTGGCATGAAGCCTTAAAGGAAAAGTGCTCGATATCTAATGATCAAGGCATTGCGACAGGCTGCCACCTGTCCAAGGAGATTGTTGGAAAGCCCAGGTAACCTAAAAGAGATCTACGGCCATGTTTTAAAAGAAGGATAAGACTTGATCTCGACCGTTGATGCTGATTTTCGCGCCGCCTGTGACCGTTTTAACCGCTTTTTGAATTTTTAAATCTCTCTTAGAGTTTTAAAGCGGTGGATCATGTCTTATTACAGAGCATTAATTGACAGAATTTGATCTTCGTGGTCTTTCTTATACACCTGTTGGATGCTGAGAGAGTAAAAGTTGGGCGGCTTTGAACTCATTTAAACAAAAGTTATCTATTTAGGGTTTTTGGTTAGCTTGTAAATCAATATTTAATCCTTTGGCTTATCTCGTTCTGTTCTTCGCCATCAATGAGGAGTTGTTTCAGAGTTTTATAATATGGATTAGATTAGATTTTCAAGGACTTGAGTTTCCATAGAAGGGGTAGTTGGGTTTCTGCAAATATGAAGGGCCAAAGTTTTCTGGGGTAATTAATGAGGGATCAAACATTCCATTCATTATTCCTTTTGCAGGGCATTATTCTTCAGTTTCCCAAGATAATTGGCAGCTTGATCAAATTTCCTCTGCATAATGAATCAAAGCAATGTTTTAAAGAAAGGATGATAGAGTTGCTTGATAGTTGAAATGAATTAATGTTCTCTATCATGTAATATTTTAATAGTTTTAGCCCTAACCCTAATGAATCTGAAGCTTGTTGTAGTCCTTGTTTCTATAAAAGGACTTCCAGGATCATTTTGTAGTGATGGGAATTTTATGCCACAAAAGCTTGTAAAGCTCTGCATATTCTGATTAAGTTTATCAAGTGGTCTTTTGGCCCTGATTTTATATGTAATTGAAATTTTCATATCAATATATGTCTCTACTTCCTATTATTTGTGTGACCTGATTGAATAGTTGTCTCTGTTCCAGTTTTTATACTCATTTGGATTGGTTGTTAAGGACATTTCAGTCCATCACTTTGTAAGGCAGAGTGTCAAACTGTATTAAGGTTTCTTTCAAGGAGAGAATTAAATCCTTAAGGTAGTTTTAGTGAGTAGAGGATTGTAGAAGATTTGATAAGTATTTTGGCTTGTAAGAAGTGTGAATGGATTATGTAAGGCATAGTCTGATTCAGTGATCATTTACAGGATTTGCATTTGATGTATCTTTGCTTTTGAAGGTCTTTACATATTGAATGACTCCATGCCCATTAGATAAGGCAGTGATCTGATATGTTGGATTATGTGGTTCCTATCAAACCTTGATACAAACAGTTACCATTTTTATTTTATGTTACATCTTTTATGTCTGCCTATTGAAGAACTACTAAATATTTAGGGCAGAAGTGAAGTACACCCGCCCGAGCTAGTAGAGCTCAAAGTGAAGGAGGATTTAATGCTCGTTAATTGGATTTTTTTCTTGACATAATCAGAATTTGGGTTTCATAGAGTCAAGCATTGCTGCTATATAGGATTCTGCAAGAAAAAGCTCCAACAGGACTTACCTCTATTAGGCATTTGAAACTGAACTTTGCTCTTGATAAATAATGTTCTTGAATTTTTAAAAACTTCATAGAAAACATTACAGACCACAAGATAAGTAAAAGGTACGTATGACTGGCTAGCCTGTCTAAACTCTTCACAACTTCCCCAATTCTTCTCTAAAAAACTGACCAATGTGGGCTTAAATAGATTTGTATCCTAAATCAAATTTGTTGGAGCTTTATCAACCAAACCAAGCCTGTCCCTCCCTGAGTGAGTGGCAGGTTCAGTAGCACTCTTTGTTGTTGCATCCCCTTTCTCATTCTTGCTAAGGCATCAATAGATGTACAAATCAATTAAATTCCTTATGCAATCTACAAAGCGAATTGACCTATTGTATCTTAGAATGCCTTGAAAACTGAATTGTCTAGAAACCAAGGGCTGTAACTTGTGCGCTCTTGAGAAGGACAGAGATGTTATAACTTCCCTTTTCCTAGAATAAATCTTCATCCTGTTTCTCCATCAAAACATTCGGTGTACATCATGATTATGCTTGTTGGGAGATCAATATGTAATATTGGGAAAAAAGGCCTCAATAGATCAGAAGTAGTCACCCATGCACACTGACAAGAGGTCCAAGATTTGTAGCCTGGCTAGTTCATGTTTTCAACATGCATCAGAGCCAAGCTAAGTGAGCTCAATAAAACATATGACTTGGGGGGAATGTTGGAAGGTCAAACCACACAATAGGAAAGCAGTCCCTTTAAAGGGTCAATAGCTCAATCATGTTGATGTGAGGTTCCATGTTTGAGCACTAGATCATTCACGCTTTCAACATCATATGAAGGCAAGGCTAGGTAAACTCAAGTGGATGTGTGGCCTTAAAGAAGGCATTTGGAGATCAATCCAAACTCCAAGAAATAGAGCCTATGAGGAGTTTTCAGCTCAGATCAATCCACATATGAGTATTGGTGACATCATGGACTTGATGTCAGGAGACCATAACTCCGAGCACATGGTGAATATCATGGACTTGATATTCTTTCGACCAATGCTCGATGATATCATGGACTTGATATCTCTTGGATCAGGGATCCACACCTAAGTATATGGTGGACATCATGGACTTGATGTCTAGAGGCCATTGCTCTAAGCATATGGTGAATATCATGGACTTGATATTCGATAAGCCAATGCTCTTGATATCATTTGATATCCATTGAGTCAAGATGACTCTTGGTTAGTTAACATCATGGACTTGATGTTACTATATATTTGAGGATTTGGTAAAATGATGTTATCATGAATATCATGGACTTGATATTCTTGTGGGCTTGATCAATCCACAAATAGGTAGGATAACATCATGGAACCAAATTATAATATACATATGGATTTGAGGAAGATAGGATCTACCTTCATAGATATGAGAGTGTTAATAATTATAGGAAGATAGGATCTATAGTTCGATCTTACCCTCAAGACTAAGAGGGAGTGTTAATAATTATAGCCTTTCGGCTAAGATCAAATTGGACAAAAGAATTAATAATTAAATATTATTAATTATAACCCTTTCCCTACTTGTGCGATTTTATAATAATAAGAGTATTATTATAAAATACAAGTAATTAATATATATGTGGTTTTAATTAATTAAGGGCCCATAGTTAGGCCAAGTCGGCACTCTTGGAAGGGTGTAAGAATTAATTACAAACCCATATATATAATGGATCGATTCTAGGCGAGAAATCATCAAAAACATAACATGCATTTCTTCTCCTAGAATCCGAAATAATCAGATTATCCTTCTACTTGGAGCGAATGTGTCTTAGATTTCGACCTATATTGGAGTAGCGAGTTAAGGAAATTTGAAGTGCATGCTGGGCAGATTTGGACCAGACATCTGGAGTACGAATTCTTGCAGCCATATCGAATTCACATAAGGGAAATTCAGATCTGATTTGGAGTGTGAATTCAAGGGCTTGAATTCGCATATTGGAAGTAAAATACTATATCAACCTAGGGCTGGAAATCAAACCTGTGATTGCAGCATCTGGACTTTGCATTGAAGGCAGATCCATATGTATTACATCCATTGGATCTCAAGCAAATTGGTGAACAAATCGGGTACCATCTTTCCACCTTGTTTGTAGTTTCTATATTATCTTGTTTAAATTTTTAAAATCCATCTATAGATTGTTCTTTTCCTTGCATTAATCTGAAAATCTTAACATGGTATCAGAGCATAGGTAGAGTAAAAGATCATATTCAGATTATTAGGAAAAACAGTCTCAAACTTTTAAAGATTTGAAACATGGAGAATCCAGCCCTATATTCAGCCCTGTCAACCCAAACCTCTAATAAATACTCTTGGGTTATTGATAGTGGAGCTTCAAGGCACATCACCAGGTTCCGGGAAAACTTTGATTCATTTTCAGAAAACATTGAGGAGATTACCATAGGAGATGACACCTCATATCCTATTATGGGTTTTGGGAATTGCAACATTCAAACGAGATCCGGCATATCCTTTCAACTATCCCAAGTCCTATATGTTCCGGGCATAAAGAGAAACTTAGTTTCAATTTCAGCACTTGAGGATAAGGGTTATAAGATTGCATTTATGGATACGAAAGTTTTGGCTTGGATCAAAAATTCAACATTAAAACAAGCATACACCATAGGACTAAGATATGAAAGACTTGATACTATTTCATCTCAAGCATTAATGGTTGAATCAATTAACTCATGTGATTTATGGCATAGGAGGCTAGGGCATCTAAATTTCCAAACTTTATCTTCTATGGATAAATTTGTAGTAGGTTTCCCTCATTTATCTCCTAGACATGAAGGAGTATGCAAAGGTTGTGCATTAGTGAAAAATATCAAATCTTCTTTCCCTAGCAGTGAAAGCAATTGGAAATGTTACATTCCGATCTTTGTGGACCCATGTATGTACCATCCATTGGTGGATATCTTTACTACATCATCTTTGTAGATGACTTCTCTAGAAAGACTTGGATATACTTTCTTAAAAACAAAGAATCTATTGATGTTCTCAACAAATTCAAAGAATTCAAAGCTCTATTAGAGAATCTTACAAGTAAAAGGATTAAGATTCTTAGAACGGATAATGATGGAGAATACATCTCTGAAGCCTTTAGCCCTTTTTGTATAGAATCAGGGATCAAGAGGGAGTTTACTATTCCTTACAACCCTCAACAAAATGGAGTAACTGAAAGGAAGAATAGGACCATAGTTGAAGCAACAAGGGCTATGTTGCATGATCAAAATCTTCATACTTCACTATGGGCTGAGGCATCCAACACTGCAGTTTACATTCAAAATAGATGTCCTCCTTCAGCATTAAACAATAAGACTCCTGAAGAGGCGTTTAGTGGAAACAAACCTGATGTGAGTCATCTTCGGATATTTGGTTGTCCTGTGTATTTTCATATCGCAAAAGAAAAGAGAACCAAATTGGAACCCTCAGGAAAGAAGGGAATATTTGTGGGATATAGTGAATCTGCCAAGGCCTATAGGATCTATGTTCCAAGGGAAAGGCATATTGAATTGAGTAGAGATGTTATATTTGAAGAAGACCTGGCATTCTCAAACTCTAAAGATATAGCATGTGATGAACTATTTCAATCCAACCCTCTTGAGAATCAGAGGGAGTATCATGAGGTCATTGAGAATGATCAAATACCTATAAGTGAACCTAGCACTTCCATCAACAAGAAAAGACCATTGTGGGCCACCAAAATGTTGGAAGATGCAAACAACTTTGCAGCTCCTGATGGAACTTTCAGAGAAAGTAAAAGACCTAAGAGGTATACTAACTATGCTGCATTTATGAGTGAGATTATAGATTCTGAACCTTCTTCTGTTTGTGAAGCACTTAATATTAAGGCTTGGAAAGATGCAATGTCAGAAGAATACGGATCCATAATGAAGACTGATGTGTGGGATATTGTTCCTAGACCCAAGAACAAATCCATGGTATCATCAAATGGATATTCAAGATTAAACATGTTGCGGATAGTAGTATTGAGAAACATAAAGCCAGATTCGTAGCCAGAGGGTTTACTCAAAAGGAAGGAATAGTATGAAGAGACCTTTGCTCCTATTGCTCGATATTCCTCAGTTAGGGCAATAATTGCCATTGCAGCTTCCAAAGGTTGGAAGATCCATCAAATGGATGTTAAAACTGCATTTCTAAATGGAGGAATTGAAGAGGAAGTGTATATAGAGCAATCTGAAGGATTTGTTACAAACGATCAACAATCTTATGTATGCAAAATTAAGAAAGCTTTATATGGGCTCAAACAAGCTCCTCGAGCTTGGTATGAAAGGATTGATCGTTATCTTCAAAATCTGGGATTTTCAAAGAACGATGCAGATCCTAATCTCTATTTCAAGATATCAGATGGAGACTTATCGATATTGGTGCTATACGTAGATGATCTCCTAATCACAGGAGAAGAATACCTTATTGCAGATTGCAAGCAAGATCTTGCAAAGGAATTTGAAATGAAGGATCTGGGCCTTCTTCATTATTTTCTTGGTTTAGAAGTGTGGCAAAAATCTCATGGGATTATTGTGAATCAAGGGAAATTTACTGTTGATATTCTAATGAGATTCGGTATGATGGATTGTAAACCAATGTCCACACCTATGGAAACCAATCTTCTCAAGTTAAGAGAAGCCATGGCTAGTTCAGAAGCAGCAGATGCTAGTTTATACAGACAGATCATTGGATCTCTTATGTATCTAGTTAACACTAGACCTGATATCTGTTATGTTGTAAATGCTCTAAGTTAGTTTATGGTAGAACCTAAACAATTGCATATGAGTGCAGCTGAGCATATTTTGAGATATCTTCGTGGGACCATTGAGTATGGTCTATTATACAAAAATGTAAAACTAGATCTTCATGGTTTTACAGATTCAGATTGGACAAGATGCATTACAAACCGGAAGAGTACATATGGATGTTGTTTTAGCTTGCGATCAACTATGATTTCTTGGTTTACCAAGAAACAAAACTTCGTTGCTCAGAGTTCAACGGAGGCAGAGTATATTGCAGCTTCTCTTGGAGCTAGAGAAGCAGTCTGGTTAAGGAAACTCATAGTAGGATTATTTGGACAACCTATGGAACCTACTATTATTTATTGTCACAATCAGAGTTGCATTAAACTTGCCATCAACCCTGTGTTCCATAATAGGTCCAAACATATTGAAATTCCTTATCACTATGTCAAGGATATGGTGGAAAGAAAGGCCATTCAATTGGAGTATGTATGTACTGATGAACAAACTGCAAATATTCTCACCAAACCTTTAGCAACGGGCAAACTTGAACATTTCAGGAATAAACTTGGCTTGGTAAAAATATGAGTTTGTTGTACTAACATTTCTTTTATATTTTATGTTTAGAATTCATATCTCTTTGTGGCAAAAGACATTTGAGTTCATTTATGCTTACTTAGCTTGTATGTGAATAGTGGCAGTTCACATTTATATGTTTTATATCATAGAGTTGATATTCTTTGAGTCTTGAGGACTTGTGGATCAGGGATCCACATATGAGTATTGGTGACATCGTGGACTTGATGTCAGGAGACCATTACTCCGAGCACTTGGTGAATATCATGGACTTGATATTCTTTAGACCAACGCTCGATGATATCATGGACTTAATATCTCTTGGATCAGGGATCCACACTTGAGTATATGGTGGACATCGTGGACTTGATGTCTAGAGGCCATTGCTCTGAGCATATGGTGAATATCATGGACTTGATATTCGATAGGCCAATGCTCTTGATATCATTTGATATCTATTGAGTCAAGATGACTCTTGGTTAGTTAACATCATGGACTTGATGTTACTATATATTTGAGAATTTGGTAAAATGATGTTATCATGAATATCATGGACTTGATATTCTTGTGGACCTGATCAATCCACAAATAGGAAGGATAACATTATGGAACCAAATTATAATATACATATGGATTTGAGGAAGATAGGATCTACCTTCATAGATATGAGATCTATGACATCTCAGATAAGGTATCCGAGATGGTTATGTTTTTTTTTTTGTGTGTTTCACTATCAAGGTTGATAGTTAAGGGTGTGTCCTAATATAGATGGGATCTATAGTTTGATCTTACCCTCAAGACTAAGAGGGAGTGTTAATAATTATAGCCTTTCAGCTAAGATCAAATTGGACAAAAGAATTAATAATTAAATATTATTAATTATAACCCTTTCCCTACTTGTGCAATTTTATAATAATAAGAGTATTATTATAAAATACAAGTAATTAATATATATGTGATTTTAATTAATTAAGGGCCCATAGTTAGGCCAAGTCGGCACTCTTGGAAGGGTGTAAGAATTAATTACAAACCCATATATATAACGGATCGATTCTAGGAGAGAAATCATCAAAAACATAACATGCATTTCTTCTCCTAGAATCCGAAATAATCAGATTATCCTTCTACTTGTAGCGAATGTGTCTTAGATTTCAACCTATATTGGAGTAGCGAATTAAGGCAAATCGAAGTGCATGCTGGGCAGATTTGGACCAGACATCTAGAGTGTGAATTCTTCCAGCCATATTGAATTCACATTAGGGAAATTCAGATCTGATTTGGAGTGCGAATTCAAGGGCTTGAATTCGCATAATGGAAGATCAATACTATATCAACCTAGGGCTGGAAATCAGACCTGTGACTGCAGCATCTGGATTTTGCATTGAAGGCAGATCCATATGTATTTCATCGATTGGATCTCAAGCAAATTGGTGAACAAATCGGGTACCATCTTTCCACCTTGTTTGTAGTTTCTATATTATCTTGTTTAAATTTTTAAAAGCCATCTATAGATTGTTCTTTTCCTTGCATTAATCTGAAAATCTTAACACCAATAACCACTATTTTGTTATTTTCCAAGTGGGTTATGGGGCAGTTGGATTTCTCACCCTCTTTTGGCTTTATTTACCACCTCTCATGACTCCTTTTTGTTTTCATGTAAGGAGGTTATGCCACCTATTTTGGCATTTACCAAGTAGGTAAAACCTCCCACCTTTTATGGGGAACGGGAGTTAATGCATCTCTTGGTTGTGTAAGGCTTTATTTTTCTATATAATAAGCATTATCATCTCACCTTCACTAATTAAGTGATAGCTTGGTGAGAGTATTGAGTCTTCTCAATATTCTCTTTCTTTGTCTATATTTTTCTCTCATTTTAGATTTCTCATCATTCAACTATTTTGATCTTTGATCATTTGTTGCTTGGATATGCATGTGATCTACAACCGACATCAGATCCTGGCTTGGTTCTCGCTTCTCGCAAAATCTAATAAAATACCAGAGCCGTGTTGTCTGGTATAGCTCATTGTTTTTCTAATTTTTGTTGAGAGATTTGAGACTATTAGATAGCTAATATTTTCCTTACGAAAAAAACAAGTATGCTCTTCTCCTGCATTCTTGTGCGACCTGGAGAATAAGAACAGTTAAAAGGAAAATAGGCATCTAGCTAATCTGGTTTGCATATATACGAGTTATTGTGAGATCTGGGTGATTGTAGCCTTTTTTATAATATTGGAGGAATTTCTAGCAATTTCAGAGAGTCCAAAAGGCTTGAAAAAGTCAAGATAGACTTTTTTTTCACCAAAATCAGAGATTAAAGGACATAGTAACAAAACAAAGTAAATTATTCAGAATATTTTACTCAGGCCGTTTTCAATTTTGCTTCAAAAATACAACTTCGACTCATTTGCAAGAAAAACAATTTTGGGGTATTTTTCCCAAGGTTGAAAAGCCATCTAGGTATCTCTTATTTTGTACATAAATTCAATAAATTTTGCTTGAGCTTGAATCAGGCATGAACCATTTTTTGGCTGGCAGATTCAGCAACTTTTTTTTAAAATTGCATAACTTTGGCCTCGAGTGTCAGATTTTGGCAAACAAGCACTTGACAAAAAGTTGGAAATGAGCACTTCTCATCCACGTGGGTCTCATTAAAAAATTCTGTCATTTTCCATTAGATATTGTAGGTTGAATCAGCTGCATCTTTTTCTCTTCAACAGGCCAAATCTTTCACCTTAGAACTTCGTTTTTCAAAACCGAATAGGCATTGGAAAGGCATTTAAGTGTATTACATAGCTATAAGGCTATTTTTTCAGGTTTTGCATCAAATTTGTTTGTATCATTTTTTTAATTTTGGCCATTGGAGGCCTAAAAGGCATTGTAATATGATAAAAGGCCTTGTAACGCACTAATTATAAAGTGTCATCCTTGTAATATTTTGGGGAGGTGATTTTTGAGACTAGTGGAAGGGGGATGTATCGTGTCTTTTTTTTTTGCATATTTCTTTTTTCTTTACAATCTTCTTTTCTGCTCTCATGGATGCATCTACAATTTTTGTTTTAACACCATATATTTTGAATGGAAATCTAAGATGATAATATATTTGAAAAGACATGGATATCATTGTGTTACAATGGGGCTGGAAACTAAACCTCAAGATGACACAGAAAAGATAAAATGGTTTAATAAATGTGATGAAGCCTTTGGTACTCTATGTATGTCAATTTCTTCTGACCTTTTTTACATTGAATCTGCCACTACACCAAATAAAGAGTAGACCGCTTTGGAAAGCCTCTTTGGTAAAAAGGATGAGTTAAGAGAACATCACTTAGAGAATGAACTCATAGGGTTGAGTCCAACCAATTTTGACACCATACAAGACTTCTTCACAAAGCTCAAATCTATAAGATTACAATTTGGAACAATGTAGAATCAAGAAGGATGATAAACAACTGATCTTGAGTATTCTTTCTGAGCTTGGTCCTAACTATTCAGTGTGTGTTTCTACATTCTGTACTACAAAATGTGCCCTAGGTTCAACATACAAAATGCCTTCTCCAAATGAATTTGTTGCAGAACTCACTAGGGAGCGGGATAAATTGGTCCACCAAACCCTCAAACCCTCTAAGTCACATGCCTTGGTTGTCAATCAAGGCATAAAAGAATAAAAAGGGTCCACAAGCAAGATAAGAAAGAAAAGAACCGAGAGAAGAAAAAAGATCAAAAACTTGCTACTTCAAAAGCAGATAATCAAAGCTCTTCATCAAAAGGTGAACAACCTAAGAAGGAGAAAGTCAAGTGTTCTTACTGCAAGAGGCCTGTCATGATGAACATAAGTGTTTGAAGAAACAAATAGATCACCTTTCATATTTTCTAGAAAAGAACAATATCAAGGTGTCTGATTCAGTTGAACAGAGTTCATCAGAAGGATCTTCTAAGGACATAAACAAAGGAAAGGGTAAGGCCCTGGTTGTTGTTGCTTAACAACTTGCAGCTTGAAATGTCCGATTTTTATTTTTTATTTTTATTTTTTTTAGTTTAAGGTTGCATTCAATCTCAAAAAAAAATGAGCAGCAGTGAGGGTGGTAGTGGTAGTGAGAATGAAGTGGAAATAGGTGGTGGAAATAGGCATTAAGCGTTGAGGCTAGTATTGGACAGCAACCCAGCTTGCTTAAGTGCCCTTAAACAATCCTGTTAAATTATGCGAAGGGCCCTTTCAACAAGAAAAAAACCTTGTCTCCAATTTGCTACACCTAAGGATCAAAAGAGAAAAAATTTAGAGGGGAGTAAGGTGTGGGATTGCTATGTTTGCTAGACTGATTTTAGAAGCAGCTACACAAGGGTAAGGTCTCATCTTTTGGGTGTTGCATGCCATGGAGTTAAAGCTTGTCCAGAACTAATAGAAGAGGAGAGGATAGAGTGTCATAGATTGCACACAGAGACTGAAATGGAGAAACAAGGTGTGGCAATGACGGCAAATTCTTTTGCAACTGCACAATCATCTATGCCTATGTCATTCACTATTGGTAGTAGTCAAGTTGGCACAAGAGGAAAGAGGAAGAAGGTGGGTGGTGGTGACAAGCAAGGGTCAATTGAAGCTTGGTTTAATGTGCAAGCACGAGAAGCTACAGATTCTTCCATCACCAAATTATTTTTTGCTCATGCCATCCAATTTCATGTGGCACATTCCTCTTATTTCAAACAATTAATCTACAGACTCAATCAAGAAATATAAAATTAAGAATTAAAAAACAATAAAAACTAAAATCATTGTTTTCTATACAATGCAGACCAAAACTTTTTTCTGCTTTTTTCCTTTCTAAAACTAGAGGGGGCTTCTATGAGCAGCAACTCCCAAGAAAGTAAAGGTAGAGAACCCTAGACTAGAGCCCATGCTACCAAGACCAAAGGAAGGCCTTCATGGTACATACCATTTTTCATAATCCTATTGCTTTTAACTAAGCTCTAAGCCCTTCAATAAACATTAGTGTTGAGGTCATAGAGAAGCAATGAGGCCCTTACTAAATCAGAATAAATAGATATTTGTTGAAGAATGAGCACCCTTGACGTTAGGAAAATGGTGTCTCAACCTTGCATTTACATAAAGTTACTATTTATAGTAATTTTACATTTCAGCACAGATTTATCCTTAACTTTCTCCAAAACTTTGGATGGGCTAAAAAAGTATGCCAGTAAATTTTCATGGCACTATCTATCTAGATTTGGAGATATTAAAATTTTCGTTTTTCGAGTTACTAAAGAAATTTTATAAAGTCAATTTTGAAGGCCTCGGAGGTTCATAAACGGCTCGAAAGTAATTTACAAATTCTATAATTGGCCCAGAAGTGTCTATAATTGGCGTAGCAGGTTATAGCTTGATTGAGCACGTCACGAACTTTCTGACACTTCAAATAATAGACACCCAGATCAAAAGCTATGGCCTTCAGGAGTTGGGTCTTCTGAAATAGAAATGTTAAAATGTGTTGAACACATAAATGAGCTGTAAAAGGGAGTTACACGTTTTAATGCGCTTTTTGACATATCTTAGGGCATCTTAAGTTGGAGATGAGATGGGTGCCACTTTTCAGGTGGGTTTTAGCCCATAGTTTTGTTATATTGTCTGATGGTTTCATGTATTGTATCTCCTCTATATTGCATACATGAGATAGAGATTTCCTGTAAGAGCCTAATAGTTGTTGAGTTACCTGCAGATCTTTATGACACCCAGTTCAAAAGCTATGGCCTTTAGGAGTTGGGTCTTCCGAAATAGAAATGTTAAAATGTGTTGAACACGTAAATAAGCTATAAAAGGGAGTTACATGTGTCAATGCGCTTTTTGACATATCATTAGGGCATCTTAAGTTGGAGATAAGATGGGCGCCACTTTTCAGGTGGTTTTTAGCCCATAGTTTTGTTATATTGTATGATGGTTTCATGTATTGCATCTCCTCTATATTGCATACATGAGATAGAGATTTTCTGTAAGAGCCTAATAGTTGTTGAGTTACCTGTAGATCTTTGGTTAGGAATACTCCAATGAGAAGCTGTTAGGAACAAGGCAACATACACAACTAAGAGGGGGGGATGAATTAGTTGTGTCCCAAAACTTCCAAACTTTAACCAACTTATTATCCTTAATCTCAAATCTAAATGATGAACATGAATGCAAGATCACAACACATAACACCAAAATTTTTGACGTGCAAACCCGGTTTAGGGAAAAACCACGGTGGGGATCAAATCCACAAGATGACGTACTCTGCTAAAAGCACTATACCCTATTAGGAGTATTACAAAGGGGAATGCACATGAATTCTGGCACACTGCCTAGAGCTCACTGCTCAAATACAACACGAGCTACAACCCAAAGGAAGGCTCACTGCCTTACAACAATCTCTAATTACAAATCATAGTGGACAAACAGTCCATAACTCCCGAACCGACTGATAGCATCTCAAATATGTCAATACAGTTCCAATGAAGTACAAATCTCTGCCTCAATTGCAAATTCCACTCATACTTCTCTCATCCACTCTCATACACCTCGCACACTCATTCGCAACCACAAATGATTACATCTTTATATACATTACATCAGTTTATCTCTAGGTTGACCAGGGACCTAATTACAAAATATTAATTCATTACAGCTCAATACACAATGTGATCCATAGAATGTCGGCTAAGACATAGCAATGATCAATAACAACATCCTCGAACACGCTCCAGATCCATAAATCACGTTGTGATCCTTCGCAATACGCTACACCACCATGTCAACCAAAAACAATAAGAACAACAACACGTCTCATGGAAATCACTAAAACCGATCACATAATCCAATGCGATGAAACAACATGAATAGGATACGATCTAGAAACATCAGCAAGCAACATGAAGTGCCACGACATCAACAGGAACAACTTTGTCTTAGAATTCACACTCGTCTCTGCACTGTTCATCAGGAACACTAATCAGCAACCTCTGTCACAAAAGAAAAATAGCTTGCCAACATCCAAATCACGAACCACTCGAGCTGAGGACACACATTAATGTCTTGAAATCACCACCAGGTTAGCAACCAAGAATATTGCATAACCGATCCACACCAATCCAATAATTGAAACATTGTCTCTTCATGAACAACCAAAATACCAGTCTCTGATAAATCCTTCATAGCTCACTCAAATCAACATGCAAACCTCTGTAAGTTGACATAGATCAACTACAGACATCCCTGAAACCATCTGTACCTTCACAGCATCTGATATTCAATACAGTGGTTGTACCAAATTAATCTCCTCACTGAACATCTCAGGAACATTGTCATCAACAGTAGGAATATGTTGACATCAAATGACAAAACATCAATGTCAACCTATGCTCCACAGGGACACGTCCCCTCTCCTTTTTGACCCGTTCTCGTACCTGGGATGGAATGGGGACACGGGGACGGATTTTGGCTGTCCCCCAAGCCATCCCATTTTGTCCAAAAAAAGGGGACCGTCCTTGAAACTTTTCAAAAAAAGAAATGGAACAGGGGGACGGAAATTAGTATCGGGGACGGCATTGTCGTCCCTCGTTCGTCCCTGCTACTGATTGTTGTCCCCTATTTCCCAGCACTTAGGAAGACAACAAAACATGAAAAAAAAAACAATTATTTTAAATTTTACCTAGCCGCGCGGGCCCCACATGGACTCTAATACATAATAAAATATTGTAAACCCTATTTTTGTCCATTAAAACACTAAAACACTAACTCTTCTCATTTTCAGTTTTACCATACTTGCTAGGAGGAAGAAAAAAACATAGCACAGCAGCAGCAGTGAGGAAAGATTGCATTTTGGAGTTGCAAGAGGAGGTTTTGCCATCATATTTTCTTCATTCCAAGTATGTCTCTCATTTTCCTTTTGTTTATTTCAACTTTGTTGCCATTTGTTTCCATTTTTCATTTTTTCCCATCACATAGGGAGGGCATTTTGAATGAAACATTGAAATTTCTTTTATAACTTGTAGCACTATATTACATTGCAAAATCTGAAAACATGAGCAGCAGTGAGAGTGAGGAAAGTAGTGGTAGTCATAGCATGGATGTTGCTATGCAAAAAACTCAAACATCACAAAGAAAAAGACAGCTCTAGGGCAGCCATAGGGGGGTCTTCATTTTCAATTGATGTGGATGTTCATGTAGAAGATGCAACCTATAACCCATTTGAGTACTCTTCCCAAATCCTCAAAACATATGCCAATGGCCCATTCAACCCTAAGAAACCTCTCCTACAATTTGCCACAAGAGTAGACAAGAATAAGAAAAAAAATTCGGGGGGTAGTAGGGAATGGGACTGCCATATTTGCCACAAACAATATTTTGGGAGCTATACTAGAGTCTATTGCCATCTTTTATGGATAGGTGGGCAAGGGGTCAAAGGTTGCAAAAAAATAACACAAGTAGAAAAACTTGAGGCAACTAGATTGCACATGGAGGGGGAGGCATTGAAAACAGGGATTCCAATAGAGAATGTGCAAGCTAATATGCCTATGAGTAGCACAACCACACCCACTCTAACTCCCACTCCCACTACTAGTAAAGAAAAGGGAAAGAAGACCAAAAGAGAAACAAATGTTGCTTATTTATTTAATATACAAGCAAAAGAGAAGGCTGAAGAATCTATTGTAGGTTTCATTTTGGTCATGGTATACCATTCCATGTGTCACGTTCCTCATATAATAAACAAATGTGCAAAGATATCTATGTTGATGGTTCCTCATTTGTACCACCTGGAGAGACAAAACTGCGCACCATTGTTCTTGATAAAGAGTATTCAAAAGTAAGCATTTTGGAGGATATGAGACAGACATGGATGAGTGATGGATGCTCCATCATCATGGATGGGTGGACCGATATCAAACATCGGCCACTCATCAATCTTATTGTCACTAGCACATCGGGTTCTTATTTTCTTAGAGCTATAGATTGTTCAGAGAAAAAGAAGGATGCATCCTTCCAATTTCAGATTTTGAAAGATGCTATAAAAGAGGTTGGACCTTCAAATGTTGTGCAACTAGTCACTGATTCAGCTTGGGTGTGTAAATCAGCTGGATTGATGGTGGAGAGTACTTATAGGCAGATTTTTTGGACCCCATGTTGTGTACATGCATTGAACAACACCTTAAAGGACATTGGAAAAATTGATTGGATAAAGGCTATGGTGTCTAAGGCTAGAGATGTGCAAATGTTTAATTGCAATCATCACACATCTCTTGCATTATTTAGGACATTTTCCAAGAAAGAATTCCTCAAGCTCGTGGAGACTAGATATGCTAGCTAATTTATTTTGTTAGAGAGGATGCTTGAGGTCCAAGAGGCCTTACATTCCATGGTGGTCAATGCAGAGTGGAATAGATGGCATGAATCAAGCACACCGGATGGAAGAAGTGTGAAACAAAGAGTCCTTGATGATAATTGGTGGTCTACAACGAGCTAAGAAACTTAGATAATTGTTATTGCTGATTTAATAAAAATTATTTCTGATTTTAGCATTTGTTGATTTTATTATTTAAGAATTAAGAATTTTAAAATTTATGATGTTTCTAACTTGTAACTTGCTTGCATTTGCAAATACATTTGCTCCTTCATTGACCCTATTGTGTGGGTCATTAGATATGTTGATACTGACTCTCCTAGCATTGGAGAGATTTATGAGACCTTTGATAGCATGCTAGGGCAGATCAAGCAAGTTATTCATGCCAAGGACCCTACTTTGGGGTTTTATGAGGAGTATCTTAAGCCCATTGTGATGCGACGGTGGAACATTATGAACACCCAGCTTCATATGGAAGCCTATGCTATCAATCCTAAATGGTATGCACCAAGACTTGGGAGAGTGGCTCCAACTAGGGATGAGAAGGTGAGTCTCAAATCTAAAATCTAAAATTTTCAATTTAAATATGAAATAGCAAGCTGCAAAGTAGATCTCTTCAATCTTCAATGTTCATTAATCATTATTTGACATTTGTTAATTTAATATGTATTTTATTTGTTCAACTCAGGTGAAGGAGGGCTTCTTCAAGGCCCTTGCAAAAATGTACAATAGAGATGATGCTGGTAGACTTCGTGAACAGTGGATTGACTTTTCCAATCTTCGTTGTCCAACCTTTAGTGGACCAAAGGCGAAGACGGATAGAGCTATATTAGCTCAAAGGGACCCTATTGGATGGTGGACGTGGCATGGTAGAGATACACCTGAGCTGAAAATTCTTGCCACTCTTCTTTCATAGGTTGTGAGTTCCTCTACTGCAGAGAGGAATTGGTCCACATATAGCTTCATCTAATCAGTCAAGAGGAACAAACTTACCTCTAGACGATCGGAGAAGTTAGTGGTTGTTCAAAGTGCATTGTGGCTACAGGATCGACAGAGTGTTCAGTGTCGTTTGACTCCAGCATTACATTGGGATGTTAATCCCAAGGACGCTATGCAGGTTGATGAGGATGACACGCCTCCAAGATTGCTTGGGGTTTCATTGGATGAGGACCCTCTGCCTACCCCTACCAGTGACTCAGAGGCTGACTCTGATGATGATCTTGATTTAGATTCTTACAGGACAACCATATATTTGGCATATACTATTTGCAGATACATTATTGATTTTGATTATTATGGACATCCGATTATGGAGTTGAACTTCTATGTTATTGTTTACTGTTTACATTTAGTATTTTAGTTGGACTTCTCTTTATGTCATTTTGATTTCATGCATGATACTTGGAGCCTTTGGGCATTTTTGCTATATGTACGCCATATTTTTACAATGAAAGTACTTAGTATTTGAATTTTGTTAATTTGCTATGTATTGAGCCTCTAAAATGTCTATGATGAATGATTTATCAATGTTATGATATGCATATTTGAATTCTCTCTATATATATAAAAATCCCCCTATATTTTTAATCGTCGTCCCATGAGGTCCCGTCACCTAAATTTTGGCTTTGACTTGTAACCGTACCCGTAGCGGAAACACGTCCCTGTCCCCTACCCCTAAAACGTCCCCGCCCCCGAAACTCTGTGCAGCATAGATGTTAGCACATATATGCACAATATCCAACAATCTTCCAACAGAAGCTTGATCTACAAGTATAATGTAATCTATTGTTAATTTCTAATTGAGCGGCTTTTGGAGTGTGGGGTTTTTCACCTAAAAGAGTTTTCCCCACAAATCACTATGTTGAGGTATGCATGCTATTTGTGTTTATTTCTATTAATTTTTTGTAATTGTTGTAAAGATCTAGGAAAGTTTTTACATAACCCTCCTCTAGTGTACGCCGAGGACGCATCCCCCCCAAAATCCCCAACGTCCTCGAGACGGGGATGCACCGGGGACAGGGGATGTCGTTTCCACGTTTCCGGCGGTGCCACCCATCCGCCGTCATTCTGTCGGGGACGCGGGGATGTCCCGGCATCCCCCTTCAGAGACGGGGGGGCGCAAAAGAGTCCCCAAAGGAGATGGGACGTAAAAGAGTCCCCCTCGGGGACAGGGGGTCGCAAAAGAGTCCCTCGAAGAGGCCTCCTTCACTACATTTTGG
>MU227273.1:1817469-1827871 GCA_018584345.1 Thuja plicata
CTGTTTTACATCTTTATGTCTTATATTGTTATACATCTTTTCATAACTTGCATTTTAAGTACCACATGTGTAGTATATACACCCCCCCCGGGTCCCCCGCCGCCATCCCCCCGCTATCCCCCCGTCGTCCCCAAATTTAGGCCCCTCTGTCCCTCCTGCCCGAAAACCTGTCCCGACGTCCTCCTGTCCCCAAGGGTGGTGTAACTATGCCCTCCTCTTAATATTAGTGTAGGAAGTTGTTTTGCTACCTTATTTCCCCAGAAGTGGTATCAAAGCTTGATCACCTTTGGTTTCAATGGTGGGTTTGTTGGTAAATAGATATTTCACTGTAGTTTCAACTCCAAAACTTACCCTGTTTGCCCAAAGATCAGCGACAATTGTGCCAACAGTTAGAGAGATTGCAGTTAGATCACAATCTGATCACAATCTTTCTTTGCGTTTGAGAGGGGCGGCTCCCTCGTATGATAGGGGTATTTATAATTTTTGTGTACTTTTCACCTAAAAGGACAAAAGGAAACAAGACAAAACTAAAGGAAATGGTTAACATAAACCCCAACAGTAGGCATACGAATACTAGTTGAGATTCAAACGAATAATGATTACAAAGGGGTTTTTAGCACATAATGCAACGATGACAAAAAGAAGTATAGCGAACCTTGACATACGAAAAGATACACTATGCCATCACATTCAAATCAATATACCAAGAAATGAGTGCATTTTGTCTCATCAATTACATAGATAAGAAAACAATTGGATTTCACCATAACATAAAGGGATTACTAACTTATCATACAAAAAATTGGTAATAACTCATGAATACATTCAATACATACGACTAAATGCATTATTCATTATCCTTTTGAAAATATACAAGATCAAAAACACTTTTGTACATAGTGTAAACCAAAAGTCTCCTAGAAATTTCTCCATAATTTCCCCTATGCTCCCAAAAATTCCCCTTTTACAATGTAAAAGCCTTGTATTTATAGGCTCTCCTTGATAACCAACTTATAACCACTTAGCATTACCACCTAGGTAACTACTTAGAATAACTACTTAGGATAGCTACCTTGGTAACTACTTAGAAAATCTCCCTATAATAGTTACTTAGGATAACTACCTAAGTTGACACTTAAAATAATTACCTATGTGATCATTTCAAGTAACTATATGAGTAATTACTTTTGATAACTAACTTTTTGGGGACAAGTTAAGATCCACCTAACTTTTACAATGATAGAACCCAAAAGATAACTTGCAATTACAATAAGTGACATAGCTCACTTTTATAAAATGAGAATTTTGAAATATGTAACTTCAAAGAAAGGCAAGTCGTTGATTTTGCTGAGTTCAGCCCCGCATGTTCTCTTGATACACAAGTTACTTGTACACCATTAATTTAGCTATCAAAGAAATGTATTCCAATTGTATTTGATAAGCAGTCCTTTTATTTTCATAACTTCATAGGTTTCCCAAGTGTTTGCCAAAGTTTGTCTTGTCCATCTCTATTAACTCAATTTGTTCTTTGTAACAATATACATAACCTGATCTTCGTCACAATCCCTCTTTTCCACCATTGCTTTTCTCCATTTCTAAATAGTTTCTTCATTTAGCATTATTTTTAATTTTCAATGCTAAATATTTTCTATTTTATATATGGGTCAAATGTTGTTGAAGTTAGGTGCTTAAACTCCTGAAGAAATTCTTCTTTGTTTCTATACGGGTCCCTTCATGTTACCATTTGAGAATGTAACCATTAACATATGCTACCTCATCAATGGTCCTTAATGTCTACTTGAACCCCATCCAAATGATTGATCAACAATCCAAGTCCCTCGACAACCGCGCCAATATCATATTCCTTCATGCCTCATTTATACAACTATGAATGTCTGCCATTATATCTAAAGATCTTCGAACACCCAAAATAGAAATTCAAGGACTTTGTATGACAATGGATAGACTAGATAAATAAATAAGGAAATATCCTCATAGGATTATGGACATATGCCCTTTAGTGTTTGATCTACCATTTTTTACAATGCATGGATAACATGAAGCCAAGGTGAAGCCAATCTAACCAAAGATTGTTTTGATCATGATCTTGAAAAGTTCAGCCAAAAGCTTTAACTTCACCACTCCAAAACTGTTTACATCATTCTTCCCCGCATAGATCTCTGAAATGTCATATTTAGGAGTAATGTATTCAAAGAAACCTAGCATATGAGAGGTAACCTCCACACTTCCACGAGACCACATCTCTTTGAGGCTTTCTTTCAAACTGTCCAATGTGCCTTGCCTTTGATTCCACATTTCACGTGTGTATGGACATCCATGCATTTGTATTTGAAATTCCCATTATTAGCACAACAATGGAAATATTGTCAAATGTTTTAGAATTCGGATTTACACTTGCTAATTTCATTTGCATTTAAGTTTCTAGAGCCTTATCAAAAAATGTATGCTATTACATATACTGCAATCAGTGTAAGCCATGATCCTCAAATTCCATAAGACTGCATTGCTTTAAGACATTATATCATAAACTTCACGTTCCCTGTAATGACATCTATTCACGATATTTTGTCAAGCAAGTAAGTCACTTTGTGTGTGCATCCACATTTTCCATACATGTTTTTGAAAGTGCTATATCGATTCAAAGATCTAAAGAGCTTCCATGCACAAACCACTTTGCGTACTTTAATCAATTTATCTAATTTCTCAAGATGACATTTGTTTGACATTCTATCCTATGATTCCACATTTATCATGGGTATCGATCAAAGAATATCTAACTATAATATCTGACTGAAATCTATCTTTCACCGTGCTTTGATGGCTATCAAAACCTTATATTTGCGCAAACAGGGAGGATGTTGGCAGAGGTTTATAGACTTTGGCTTTACTCTTGCTAATTGCATCTAGTTGAAAGCTTCTAAGGTGATTTCAACAAACTCATTTTTTGTATACATTCCTATGACCATTGTAGTCATTAAATGACATATCTTTGAGGCGGTCTATGGTGTGTGTGCACTGTTTATGCTTTGATGAATGTTCATAAAATATTACAGAGCTGCAATAATATGCGTTGTTGATGCACTTTGAGGCACGTCCATGACCTATGTCGAGGCTACCACTTTGGCGTACCAGGGAAGGATGGCGGCAAATCTTGTGGAATCAGCTTTATCCCTGCTAGTTACAGTTTGCAATCGTGGTAGTTATAATAACTACCACATTCTTCTTTAATTTCGTCTGCTACTTTATCAAATTGGCTAAGTTTCCGATCATTAGCATGTAGACAGTTTTGGCAGCTGGTCACTTTAGTTCATCACAGCTTTTAGACACTTTAGGAAGTTTGTCCAAAGGCCAATATTGATTTTTAATAACCGTCACCTTTCTTTGTAATCGGTTTCTTTCACCTATATAGCAACTTACCAATACAAAACACACCCTTCAGTGATTTCATGTACTTTTGACACTTTGCAAACTTATAAATTCCACCTTTCTATCTTCTTGTCCACACTTTGAAGTCCTTTCACAACTTTATTAACTTGTCGATGAATGAGTTATGATAACTAACTTTTTCCATGTATGAAGGGATCAGGAGTTTTTTAAACTTGGCTAACTCTCCAATCAATAATAAGTTGTCTATACCGGTCATTTTTGAAACTAAGACAACTCTCTCATAAGTTAACATACTAAATGATTTGAGCTAGTTTAGCAAAAAAGCTAAAGGTTTGTTACCTTAGTTTTATTATTAATTTTCAAATTCCATCGGTAGCTTTAAGTGACTTGTCAAAATGACAAAATAACTGGCAATATGAGAGGATACCAATCATTTGAGATGGATTCCAAAAATTGATAAGTTGACCAATAATGAATTAGCACGTGAGGTTTCTCGAGGACTTCTTTGACTTTGAATTATGCAATGCAAAGATTTTGAAATTTTTCAAGTTTAAAAATCGGACTAACAGTTGGCTCTAACTGAGCCAAGGACCGTAAGAGACGCAAATAGAACCCAAGAAATTTGCAAAGGATTAGTGCCTTATGCATTGGGCAGTAGAGTCAAGGAGAATCAACAAAAGGGACTACTTGGAGAGACTTGAAGCAAGCCAAAAAATGGTACACAAAAAATCATACCTACAACATGTACAAGGTAGGTACCCCTACCTCAAGCAACTTAAAGATGATCAGACAAAGCCATTTACAAGTTGAGAGAAATAGTGACCTGTGCGGAAAAGAGATGTGCATGTGTATAACACCTGCAAGCTCGGTAGGTTGACCAAATTGACATACATGAGCCAAGAAATATCTTTGACCAACAAACCAAACAACCATTGCTCATCATAAATCAGCAAGTTCTCTTGGATGACCTCGGTACCAATCTGAAAATTGTTGATCACAACTTTTGGGATCTTGTCAAGCATACCAATATCCTCTTTCAGAAGATCCTTTTGCTAGTTTGGATTGGAAGAAATTAAGCCACGAATCGGGCAACCTTCATATAGTTTTTGTTGTTAAGAAACCTGTGTCAATGCAAATGTTGAATCTAACTTTTGATTATTAGCCCCCTCAGAATCACCTATAAAAACACATTCATTTCTTGGTCCATTTTCATGGTGTGACATCAAATATTGGAATGCATATTTAGGAGTTTCCAAAAATGTCTTCAAAACAAAAAGATTCAAAAGCTGGACATTTAATTTTTTCCCTTTCTCAATGCTTCTTCATTGTAATCTTCATCAATGAACTAAAATGCCTCGTATTCGAGTTTTAAGCATGACAAAGAATGGTAACCCAATAACTTATCTTCTTACACTTGAGGCTGGTCTTTAAGCTTTCTTTATACTATATCACAAATCACAAGTTCATCAATATCCACAAATGTAAAGGTCTCCATTTCTGAAGGAAAAGAAAATATTTATAGAGATTCACTCAAGCTTGTCTCTTCATCAGTCATAGCAGTGCAAGATTGTAGAGTAGTTGTGGTAACTGTAGTTTCATCACCAAAGCTCTCCTTTACAATGATTGGTGATGGGTGCATAGGTATATCTTCTCCACATAGAAAGTCATCGTTTAAAACATTGAGACGCCAACTTGGAATAAAAGCTACATGAAATTCATCTTCTAAAATTCTTTCTTTGTCATTACTTTCAAGTTGGGGCTGCATATAAGTATTGAAAACATTTGAGACCTCTTCTTCAAGCTCCTCATTTTTAAGTGGATGGAAGACTTCTTTGCTATAGCAATCATTGTAGTTCTTGTGGCATGGTCTGGTGCAGTATTCTTTTTCAAAGTTGTTATCCTCTTTTGATCTTTGTTTTGACATACAATCTTATGAGTAGATGAAACTTCATCTTCCTTGGGACATGCACATCCTAAAGAACCTCTTTCACCACTTTTCAAGCAAGTCATCTTATCAACATGAATATAACCCCCACTCTCTTCTTTTTGTTTAATCTTTTCCAATTCTTGAAGCAAAGCAGGGTGTATTTTATCAGGATCAAGCTGCCTATCTCCATAGAAGCTTTTCAAGAACTGAATTTGTTTAGGATCATCAAGATTCTGATTATGTGGAGCAACAAGGAGAATTGAAGGGCCGATTTTATTTTCATCATTTTTGCTTGTCACTAATTCAAGTGAATGAGCAAGAAATCGGTTTTCTCTTCTATTTTTATCTTCAATATTTTGTAGACTCTGAAGCAAAGAAGGGTGAACCTTTCCTGGGACAAGTTGCAAGCCACTGTAAAAACTCTTTAGATTTGTTGAGAATCGTCAAGAGTTTGATCTTTTTGAGTAATAGGTACAAGAGAAGTATCAATTTTCTCTTCATTATTTTTCCTTTTCACTGCTTCACATAAATGGTCACAAGCAAGAAGATGACTCTCTGTTCCTTGTATTTTTTCAATTTTTTGCAAGGTTTCAAGCAAGCAAGGATGAATCTTTTCATGAACAAGCTTCATGTCACCATAAAAATTCTTCAAGAAGTCAACTTGTATGGGTTCATCAGGAACTTGCTTCTTTTGATATGGAAAGTCTTCATCATCACTTTCACTATCACTTTCTAATTTTCCTTTGTACAAAACCATGGTTATGATTCAAAATTTTAGACAGAGTCGCCAACCTTCATTTGAGTGAAGGTACCTTTGCTTTCTGAGGAATAACATGCACCAGCATTTCGAATCCCTAGTAGAGTCGCCAAAAATCTGTTGGTAAACAGATTTGTCGTTGTAATTTCAAATCCAAAACTTACCATGTTTACCCAAAGAGCAGTGAAAATTGTGCCAACAGTTGCAGAGATTGCAATTAGATCATAATCCAATCACAATCTTCCTTTGTGTTTGAGAGGGACAGTTCCCTCGTATGATAGGGGTATTTGTAATTTGTGTACTTTTCACCTGAAAGTACAAAGGGAAACAAGACAAAACTAAAGGAAATGGTTAACATAAACCCCAACAGTAGAGATACGAATACTAGTTGAGATTCAAACGAATAATGATTACAAAGGGGTTTTTAGCACATAATGCAACGATGACAAAAAGAAGTATAGCGAACCTTGACATACGAAAAGATACACTATGTCATCACATTAAAATCGAGATGCCAAGAAATGAGTGCATTTTGTCTCATCAATTACATAGATAAGAAAACAATTGGATTTCACCATAACATGAAGGGATTACTAACTTATCATATGAAAAATTAGTAATAACAACTCATGAATACATTCAAGGCATACGACTAAATGCATTCTTCATTATCTTTTTGAAAATATACAAGATCAAAAACACTTTTGTACATAGTGTAAACCAAAAGTCTCTTTAGAAATCTCTCCATAATTTCCCCTTTCCTCCCAAAAAGTCCCCTTTTACAATGTAAAAGCCTTGTATTTATAAGCTCTCCTTGATAACCAACATGTAACCACTTAGCATAACCACCTAGGTAACTACTTAAATAACTACTAAGGATAACTACCTAGGTAACTACTTAGGATAACTTCCTAAAATAGCTACTTATGATAACTACCTAAGTTGACACTTATAATAACTACCTATGTGATCATTTCAAGTAACTATATGAGTGATTACTTTTGATAACTAACTTTTTGGGGACAAGTTAGGATTCACCTAACTTTTACAATGATAGAACCCAAAACATAACTTGCAATTACAATAAGTGACAGCTCACTTATACAAAATGAGAATTTTGAAATATGTAACTTCAAAGAAAGGCAAGTCATTGATTTTGCTAAGTTCAGCCTCACATGTTCTCTTGATACACAAGTTACTTGTACACCATTAATTTAGCTTTCAAGGAAATGTATTCCAATTGTATTTGATAGGCAAACCTTTTCTTTCTATAACTTTATAGGTTTCCGAAGTGTTTACCAAAGTTTGTCTTGTCCATCTCTATCAACTCAATTTGTTCTTCGCAACAATAGACACAACTTGATCTTCGTCCAAATCCCTCTTTTCCACCATCACTTTTCTCCATTTCTAAATAGTTTCTTCATTTAGCATTATTTTCTAATTTTCAATGCTAAATATTTTTTATTTTATATCTAGGTCAGATGTTGAAATTAGGTGCTTAAATTCCTCAAGAAATTCTTCCTTGTTTCTATATGGGTCCCTTCATGTTACCATTTCAGAATGTAACCATAAACATATGCTACCTCGTCAATGGTCCTTAACGTCTACTTGAACCCCATCCAAATGATTGATCAACAATCCAAGACCCTCGACAGCCACGCCAATATCATATTCCTTCATGCATCATTTATACAACTATGAATGACTTTTATTATATCTAAAGGTCTTCTTCTTCGAACGCCCAAAATAGAAATACAAGGACTTTGTAAGACAATGGGTAGACTAGATAAATAAATAAGGAAATATCCTCATAGGATTATGGACATATGCCCTTTAGGGTTTGATCTACCATTTTTTACAATGCATGGATATCATGAAGGCGAGGTGCAGCCCATCTAACAAAAGATTGTTCTGATCATGATCTTGAAAATTTTTGCCAAAAGCTTTAACTTCACCACTCCAAAACTATTTACATCATTCTTCCCCACATAGATCTCTAACATGTCATATTTACGAGTAATGTCTTCAAAGGAACCTAGCATATGAGTGGCAACCTCCACTCTTCCACGAGACCACATCTCTTTGAGGCTTTCTTTCAAACAGTCTAGCGTGCCTTGTCTTTGAGGTGGTTTGTGGTGCGTGTGCATTGTTTATGCTTTGATGGATGTTCATAAAATATTTCAGAGCTGCAATAATGTGCGTTGTTGATGCACTTTGAGGCACATCCATGACCTGTGTCGGGCCTCCCACTTTGGCGTAGCAGGGAAGGATGGTGGCAAATCTTGTGGAATCGGCTTTATCCCTGCTGGTTGCAATTTCCAATCGTGGTAGTTATAAGAACTACCACATTCTTCTTTATTTTTGCCGGCTTCTTTATCAACTTGGCTATGTTCCTAATCATTAGTATGTGGACATTTTGGCAATTGGTCACCTTAGTACATTACAGCTTTTAGACATTTTAGGAAGTTTGTCCAATGGCCAATATTGATTTTTACTAACCATCGCCTTTCTTTGTAACCGGTTTCCTTCATCTATATAGCAACTTACCAATACGAAACACATCCTTTGGTGATTTCATTTACTTTTGACACTTTGCAAACTTATAAATTCCACTTTTCTATCTTCTTGTCCACAGTTTGAAGTCCTTTCACAACTTTGTTTACTTGTCGATGAATGAGTTATGATGACTAACTTTTTCCCTGTATGAAGGAATCGGTAATTTTTTAAACTTGGCCAACTCTCTAATAAATAATAAGTTGTCTATACTAGTCATTTTTGAAATTAAGACAACTCTCTCATTAGTTAACATAATAAAATATTTGATCTAATATAGCAACAAAGCTAAAGGTTTGTTACCTTAGTTTTATTATTAATTTTTTCAAATTCCATCAGTAGCTTTAAGTGATTTGTCAAAATGACAAAATAACTAGCAATATGAGAGTTGTATTTACCAATCATTTGAGATGGTTTCCAAAAACTAATAAGCTGGCCAATAATGAATTAGCATGTGAGAGTTCGCAAGGACTTCTTTGACTTTGAATTATGCAATGCGATGATTTTAATGCAAAGATTTTGAAAAATTTCAAGTTTAAAAATGGGATTAACAAGGTTGTTGAGTTTTTTAAACTAATCCAAATTTGAGGCAGAGCTTTGTAGAAGATTCTTTGTGATCTTGTTGCAGGAATTTTCAAATGGCAAGTTCGTCAGGGAGAATTCAAGATTTGTGGGATGTTGTTGATGAGAATGCCTTGAGACCTGCATATTTGACTAAGGCTACTAAATACGATGTTATGGATGATAAAGCCAAGGGCCTAATCAAATTGTGTCTCGCAAACTCTATTCTGATTAATGTCCGTGAAGAGACCTTTGCAAGTAAACTATGGAAGTAGCTTGGTGAGATGTATCAAGCCAAATCTTTAGTAAATAAGATTTTCTTGAGGAAGAAACTATATTCCTCGAGAATAGAAGGTGGACAAACTACGGACCACCTGAAAGTATTCAATATGTCAGTGGCTCAATTAGCATCAATCTGTGTCAAGATGGATGAGGAGAAATGTCAAATTTTGCTTTGTTCTTTGACTAATTCATGGGATTCTCTTGTTATGGGCATCGACAATACTTCTATCATTTTAAAGATTGAAGATGTGGTGGGTTCTTTACTTTTTGAAGAGATGAGGAGGGAGGTATCCATCAATGCCAAGGAGGCCCTAGTTGTTTGTAGAAGACCTAAGGAAAAATGCAAGAGAAATGAAAAATGTAATAGATCCAAATCCAAGAGGATATCCAAATCTCTTGGAAAGTACTAAGTTATCTGCTGAAATTGTGGTAAGCCTAGACACATCCATAAGGACTTCAAAGAAGAAAAGAACAAAAAGAACTTTGATTCTAATTCTGAGTCCGAGAAAGAAGGTGGTGATGCAATCATTACAGCTTTGACCACTCATCCATGTGTTGATGCATGCTTAATTGACTCAAGTGCATCTTTTCATATTACCTCTAATAAAGATTGGTTTTTTGAATATGAAGAATTTGATGCAAGGTGTACTTGGGTGATAATTCTCATTTAAAAATTGTTGATCATGGTAAAGTGTAATGTCCCCTATTAGGCTAGACATAATTATTACATATTTAATTCAAATTCTTACATTGTATGTCCTGCTGGAGTCCTAATTTTTGCAAATTTGGACCTCCATTTTGATCACTCCCCATAAACTTCTATTTTCATCATTCATATTATCTTTTATAAGTTATCATCTATGGATTCATAAACTCTGTATATTCTAGCATGAAATGGATCAAGACACAATTTG
>MU227273.1:1829365-1866213 GCA_018584345.1 Thuja plicata
ACCAAAGCTTAAATTCGCTATAGAAAAACCTTGAAGAAAGTGATCAGGTTCAAGGTGAAGGTTTACCCGCCTAGGTGTATCGAAGCCTAAAGCGCAGGGGAATTTGGATTATTCCCGTTTGTTGGCCAGAATTGATTTAGAATTCTATTGGAGAATTGGCAGGCTCTTGGATTTCCAATCTGTAGTTTTGGGAACCAACATGTCCTAAGAACACAATAATTCAATTTAAAAATATTCATAAATAGGAAGTAACATTAATTCCCGTATATCCAATCATATTAATATTCGGCTTAATGATGGAAGGTGTAAGTGTTATCCAAGTTGCCTAGATACCAACTTGCAATGGATTCCCTCAAAGTTTACAGATCACACCCTTAAGCCTTTCTTGGTACGACGCCCTCAAGGCGCTCAGGGTCGCTGATCCCCACCCTATCTTGGGACAAAGATCCATTACTTGGATTTATACAAGCCCCTCCTTGGTAACACTTCAGTCCCTTCATCTTCAAGTACTAAATAGTAACAAATTTGAACATCGACGTATATGATTAGGACTCTATTAACATTAATGAGTATATATATTACAGATGTAAATATTAGATCTTTCAAAGATATATATATATATATATATATATATATATATATATATATGATTTCACTATTATATACATATATATCTGATTATACTTATATATATATATATATAGATTCCCATTTCTAATAATCCGTAGATCAGTATTAATTTACACCACACTAAATATGCTGTCAGGCAATGCCTGCCAGCAATAGAATTTATTTTTCCATTCTAACCTTTTATCTCTATATTGTAATCCATGCTGAATATATTTATATACTATGATTCCCACGTAACCCTTTGTCAGTGTTAAATGAACTGCTTCCTACGCTGACTGTGTTGTATTCAGCGCTGATTATATTTCTCCATACGGGCCTAAATTGGATGCCCCTGTTCTCCTTCTATATCTTACTAGATAAAAGAGTTACACCTCTTAAGGGACGTATCTTTCCCAATTAATATATCTTCATAACAAATCGTATCATTTCTTGCGTAATGCCTATTTGATTATCTTATCTAATCACACATTACATTTTATCGATTGACATGTATTCAAATTGATCTTCTTGTTAGATAGTCCCGTACCTCTGTAATCTTCAATTGACTAATCATATAATTAGTTTCTTATGCTTAATATGGTGTGTCCATTTGTCACCCTTAATTGATGCTTAATACCTTGTAAAGTTATCACATAGTTATTGTCGTGTAGCTTGTGTTTCGTATGTGCTGTAATTATTATTCACACCTTAGACTCTTGAAGTGATCACAATATTATTTGAAATACCTGACCATTATAATCTTTAGAATATTTTATTTTTGGCACAATATAATGATGAAACATGTGGTAGAATATTTAAACAGACAGCAGATATGAAAATAGGCGTTGACTTATTATTTAGATCTGTATCTCCATTATTAGTCGATAGCAATATAGTTATGTAATTTCATTATTACAGGGTACAAGAATTAAATATTCAAATATTACTTGAGTCAAGTTATTAAGGAACTATATATATTAAATATATATTTTTATATTGTAGTTATATTATTTATTATTAAATTCCATTTCAAAGAGGGGATATTACAGTCCACTCTTCCTCAAAATGCTTGTCCTCAAGCAATTATATGTCTTCTTATTATGATTTGATTGTAGAATTTTGCACTAGAGTTAAAAACAAGTTTTCTCTCATCCTCCACAGGAATGGTCTTGGATTATCTCATAATTGTGCTTATCGAATTCACAAAATCAACTTTTGCATGATAGCTTGTGTTGAATTCGTATCTTTTGGTTCGTCCTTAGTTATTCATATCGTTTTAGATCAATCAAAAATTGAACCACGCATAGAACAGACATTTTAAAATCTGAAATATATGCATGAAGACACGGAGCATACATGAAGTATACACATTAATGCATGAAGACACATAGCATACACAATGTATACACATTAATGCGTGAAGACATGGAATATACAGAAAGCATACACATAATACGTGCACATTGTTAGATTCCTTTTTTATTGACTAAAATGTTTCCTTGTTTAATCTCTTACCCTGCAGGATGGCAAGATCATGCTTTGATACCATTTGTAATGTCCCTTGTTAGGTTAGACATAATTATTACATATTTAGTTCAAATTATTACATTGTATGTCCTAAGAACACAATAATTCAATTTAAAAATATTCATAAATAGAAAGTAACATTAATTCTCGTATATCCAATCATATTACTATTCGGCTTAATGATGGAAGGTGTAAGTGTTATCCAAGTTGCCGAGATACCAACTTGCAATGGATTCCCTCAAAGTTTATAGATCACGCCATTAAGCCTTTCTTGGTACGACGCCCTCAAGGCGCTCGGGGTCGCTGATCCCCACCCTATCTTGGGACAAAGATCCATTACTTGAATTTATACAAGTCCCTCCTTGGTAACACTTCAGTCCCTTCAACTTCAAATACTAATAGTAACAAATTTGAACATAGACATATATGATTAGGACTCTATTAATAATAATGAGTATATATATTACAGATGTAAATATTAGATCTTTCAAAAATATATATATATATAATTTCACTATTATATACATATATATTTGATTATACTTATATATATATATTCCCATTTCTAATCATATTTCGTAGATCAGTATTAATTTACACCACTAAAATGCTGTCAAGCAATGCCTGCCAGCAATAGAATTTATTTTCCATTCTAACCTTTTATCTCTATCTTGTAATCGATGCTGAATATATTTATATACTATGATTCCCACGTAACCCTTTGTCAGTGTTAAATGAACTGCTTCCTATGCTGACTATATTGTATTCAGCGCTGATTATATTTCTCCATACGGGCCTAAATAGGATGCCCATGTTCTCCTTTTATATCTTACTAGATAAAAGAGTTACACCTCTTAAGGGACTTATCTTTCCCAATTAATATATCTTCATAACAAATCGTAGCATTTCTTGCGTAATGCATATTTGCTGATCTTATCTAATCACACCTTTCATTTTTTCAGTTGACATGTATTCAAATTGATCTTCTTGTTAGATAGTCTCGTACCTCTGTAATCTTCAATTGACTAATCATATAATTAGCTTCTTATGCTTAATATGTTGTGTTCATTTGTCACCCTTAATTGATGCTTAATACCTTGTAGAGTTATCACATAGTTATTGTCGTGTAGGCTTGTGTTTCGTATGTGTTGGAATTATTATTCGCACCTTAGACTCTTAAAGTGATCACAATATTATTTGAAATCCCTGACCATTATAATCTTTAGAATATTTAATTTTTGGCACAATATAATGATGAAACATGTGGTAGAATATTTAAACGGACGACAGATATGAAAATAGGCGTTGACTTATTATTTAGATCTGTATCTCCATTATTAGTCGATAGCAATATAGTTATGTAATTTCATTATGTTGAGCGATGCTAGTCTAGAACAAAACTTTTGGGCTGAAGTTGTTGCCACTGTTTGCTATCTGATTAACAGGTCTCCTACATCAGCTCTTGTTGATAAATTGTCTATGGAGGCATGGTCAGGTCTAAGCCTGTGTTGAGACATCTTAGAGTTTTTGGTTGCAAGGCATATGCATGTGCCAAAGGAGAAGCGAACAAAGTTGGAGAACAAGGCTATGAAATGTATCTTCGTCGGATACAATTATGGTGTGAAAAGATAGAAGCTTCGGGACCTGTTGATGTGTGTTTTATGACCCACCAAACAGCAGAACAAAATACCGAGGTATCTTATCCTCTGTTGATCAAAGTCTTGTGTATGCTAAGATTGCGAGAAGATCATACGATGACTCCAAGGTTCCTTTTATGTCAGGTCTTGATTGTGGATATGCTCGGTGGTAAATGTGATTTGTTGATGATCACAAGGGGCCTTACATTTTCAAGCTTGGAATGATTTCAAATCATGAACACGGGAACTATCAAAAGATTTGCAATGAGGCTCTTCTTTTTTTAGGATTATCACGAGATATGCGGAAATAAAAGGGGTTTAAGGTTTAGGAATTCTAATCTACTCCTAAGGGTAATGATAGCAACAGCCAGTACTTTGGTGGACAAATTCCTGAATAACCAAGTTTCGCCTCGCCAAGTTACACTACAACTATGCGAGAACCGGTGCAATCTTCAAGGGTTACGCAAAAGATTTTCATACCACCACAAACACCATCATGAAGAACAATGTACGTGAATGATAGAAGTTAAGCATATGCAGGAATGAGGTTCAGGCTAACTTTGCACAACGATTTACAATTAGTAAAATGTCAAAAGTATGAACCAAAGGAACTCATCAAAGCACAATCATATTTTCCATTGCAATCACAACACTTTATCTAACTTTATCCAACAAATCTAAAATAAATTAGGGAATTATGAAACCAAGCAAGCACCAAGACACATCAAATAATCACCAAACTTCAATGAAAATTTTATTGTCTTTGTAGCCCTTTAGCAACAATCTCAAAATCCATTGCTTACAAATGAGAAGTGAGGCCTTTATAGAGGTCCTCGAATACAACGGGTGGCCCGGATCAAAACAATAACCGATGGCCCAGATCGTGCCACCTCAGCCCTAATTAGGGTTAGGGCAAAGAAGAAGGAATCACATTAATGAGCATAACTACAAAGATCAATCAGAAGGAATCCACCACCTTGGTGGGTAACAAATGCCCACTATGCAAGAAGAGAGTGGGGTGAAATGAATGCCCACTATGCATTAAATGCACCTCTACCAAGAAGTCTACTTTTGACCTCTCTGCTTGAATGTTTGGAATCTTCCCAAAACCGCCTCTAATTCATCCACGATGACACTCGGTGTTGATTCCTACTTGAATTCCAAAGCTACCATAGCTCGCTCGGATTTTCTCAAGCTGTCCTCCCATTCCGGCAATAAATCCTGAGCAGTATGCATGTCATTCGAGAAAGTGGAGAAGTTCTCGAAGTCATCCCTGGTGAAGAAATTCAATCTAAAGAATTCTTCCAATTTGCTCTTCAAGTTGTCTACAGTTATCTCATTTTCAAACAAGCTTTTGTGATACCAGTGATGCAACAGTGTTGGAGACCTCCTGCTTGATATTCTTAGCTATCCCCCTCAACCGAGTGGATTCTTCGACGAAATGTCCAAACATTTCCTTTGCCATGAGCACTGCGCCATACCATCGGGTGAAATCATATGCTCCTCCTTCCTTAATGACCCCACGGTCAACTAGTACCTATCTGGGTGTCTCCATCAATTCCTATAATTCCGCAATCATCGCATCCTGATAAATATGCTCATCTTCCCACGATTCCTCCATGCACTGAATCCGGGAAAGGATGGCTAGTGCCTTGTCATAAACTCATACCAAGTCTTCAACATGCTTGTAGGCCTCATTCTGGATGCCCTCGATCCAAACTTCCGCTCCTTGAGCAATTCGCCTAATTCTATCTATACTCTCCGCTGATTCGGTTAAAATAACTAGCGGGGGAACAAAGGATGGACCTTCTTCACGTACTGGACGAGGCAAGCTGTTGATGTAGTCACATAATGCTCTAATCTCTCCCTTCTACCTCTGGCATTTCTCTTCTAATTTCCTCATCTTGTCCTTGACTGCTTGTGCAAAATCATCAAATTCATCCATGACCTGTGCTCGAGAAGCATGACCAAGATCAAACTTTGTTACGTGGTATTCATCCAGAATAATTTGATCTTTTGCCTTGTCCACGGTAGGTGTTGCAAGTTGCAGGGTTCTAGATCCAGATTCCCCTTTGACAATCTTTGCAAACTTCTTAGCTTTCCCTTCTTGAATTTTGTCATATACTATCAGCTGTCGATTGAGTTCTCGCAAAACCATCTTGTCTATAGGATATCTTGGAAGCTTGTATGGTTGTGCCGAAAATCCCTACACTCTGATATAGGAGAAAGTGGGAAACTGAATGAACCAAGTTTCGTATTCCTCCACTAGATTCATTGCTCCGTCAGATAACCTTATGTGCAACCTGTTCTGCAAGGTCCTTACAATACGCATTGCGAAGGCATCATTGACTCGGACATAATCATCTGTGGCCTGCAAATGCAACTGAGGGTAACACTCGTGTACTTTCAAACGCGAAGTGCCACTTCCAATTGCTCCCTTACACCACAATCCATCATACCTCGTATTTCGTGCCAACATGTATATGACATAGGAGCTCATATAAAAAAATTGTGATTTTTGCAAGTTCACCAACTGCTCACTCAAGTTGTCACTGATCAATCCAACCCAATCCATATGATTATGCTCTTCCACTACCTGCTCGACAAAGTACCACATCCAGGATTCAAACACAAGACTGTGGCATGCCAAAAATCCTGCTAAGCATCATGACTAACTCACTGTATTCCCTGTGAAAATCTAGCCATACCAACTCCTTCGGCAATTTGGAGTGATGGGATCTACTCTTTTTCAGCCATTTGTCATTTATGATGTTTTCACAATACTGAATTCCAGCGATGAAAACTTTGTGTGCTTGTTCCTTTGTCTTCAACACCAACCTCCAGGAAGAAGGGATTCCAAATGCTTCAATAATCGTTGGTGGAGAAAGGTCTGCAATGACGTTTCCATCTGCATCTTTAATCGTTTTGTCTTCTGAATTGAAGTGCTTGGTGCATTCCACAATCAACTCAAAATGCTGAAAAGCTGGAAGAAAGCCAACTGCAGCTACGATCCCACTTTTCACAATTCGGGTGGCCAAGTGTGTCGGTTGGTGATCTTCGTATCCAAACATTCCTCAGTGAAATTCATTCATGTCCAAGCATCCGAGGTTGGTAACTCCAATTTCTACCCATTTCGAAACAATCTTGGTAACTGGATAAAAGATTCTCTACTCATTCTTTATCAGTTGCTTCCTTGTCATGCTTGTTCCTCTAGGCTCTGTCATCCCTACAAAACAAAAAACAAAATAAAAATAAGAATTGTGCAAGAAAATGAAAAAGCGGACCAAATTCTAAAAACCTGTCAAAATTCTCCATTTTCTTTCAGAATTGGATTTTCTCTCCTTCAAGACGTTATGCTTTTTCACAAACTTTCAAACTTATTGCAAAATTCCTTCTCTAAATTTCACGACGTCTTGGATCCTTTTCACGCTTTTCAAAAGCAAATTTCTCTCCCTGGAAATTTTCTCTCCTCAAGAATTTTGCTCAACTTTCAAGAAAAGCTTCGCTTGAATCCTCTTGATTCCTAAAAAAATCTCCTCAACTCGTTTTCATGAACTTCGTGTGATGATGAAATGAGAGAGATTTCTCTTATATAGACTTAAACACTGCAAAGTTGCTTTAAAAGCTGCAGACTAAATTTAGGAAGTTGCTAATTCAGACGAAGATTCTCCTCCAAGAAACGCCACTTGTCTCCGTTTTTCTCTGTTTTTTAAGAAACTTGCCAATTTGAGTGCTTTTACTTCATCAAGAGGTTTTTTTACGATTTTATCCAATTTTATTTTTTTTATTTTAAATATTGAATAATATTTAATTTTCCTCCAATTTCAATTCAAAAAGCGATTTAATTCCATTTTTTAGTCTTCCAAATTTCTCTGATTAAACATATCGCTTTTCTCTTTTATTAGTTAAATATTAAATAAAATTTAATATTTAATTAATATCGCTTTATTTCTAGGAAAAAATCTCGTCTCCACTTCGTCGCCTTTTTTATCCACTCGTTAAACATTAAATATGAGATTTAATATTTAATTGATTTTTACTTTAAATCCAAAATTCCAATTATTTTCCAATTCTGAGTTTTTCCAATTTTTCAAAATTTCCAAGTTTTCCAAATTTTCCAAAATTTCCAAATTTTGGAATTTCGAAATTTTCAATTTCTCCAAGATTTCGAGAAATTTTCCACGATTTGAAATTTTTCGCATTTTCAAAATTTTCCAAGACCCAATTTTTTCCATTTTTTGAAACTTTTGAATTTTTTGAGTTTTCCAAGATTTCCTAATTTTTCCAGGATTTTCAATTTTTCAATTTTTTCATTTTGAGTTTCAAATTCCGCCATCGCAATTTTAAATTGTTCGAGTCAAATTGAATTTTATCCTCGCAATTTTCTTTTCACGACCAATAAAATTCACCATCTCCAACTTATTTGCGCATGCGAACATAGGTGAGTTTTAATAATTGAGTCAATTGCATTCATCCATAAGTGTATATTCGAACCACTTTGGTTAATATGGGAATGGGCGAATAAAATTTAATATTTCTTTGCATTGATGGGCGCATTATAACCTCCCTTGTGGATTATTCATTTTCCAATGTTTCCATGACTTATTTTAAAACCGCACTCGAGCGATATTTGAAGGATGTGCTGGATTTTCTCCACTTTGGAAAATTTCGCGACTTAGGAGAAACTGCGCTCGCGCGCAATCTGGAGCGCAAATTAGAGGTGTTCGCGGATTTTCTTTGTTTCAAACTTTCCTTGGTATCTGTTGAATTGTGCCCCGAGGATTCCAAGTGTGGTTGCGGATTTACTTCTTTCCTAAACCTTCCCCGACTTCCACGGAATTGTGTTGGGCGTGTGAAGAGCGTTTTCAACAAAATTTTCATATACCTTTTTTACCATCACAAATTTGTGAAGCTGAGATTCTTGGCGGAGTATTTCCCTTAGATTTCCCCTTCATTCACTGCTGACTATGATCAAGCTCTTTAGGAGAGTATTTGTGGTTCATCCACTTGGATGGGATTCCTCAGATGTAATGGAATGGTACCCTAAGCATTTTTACCGCATTTGGGGATGGATTCTTAATTCTTCCTTTTCAAACTTTCCTGGAGTGTACGAGTCCTTACGCCCTGATCACAACTTAGTGTTCGCAGAGGGAACCGTTGATCCTTTGATGTCGTAGAAACATACCCATTTTGAACAAACCTTCGATTTTGTGAACCCAACGTTCACTGCATTCTTCATGTGTTGTGATGGATATAAACCAAATTGCTCATTCCGGGCACAAAATTTATATCATATGCTATTCAAATCAGGGGGTGTTTGCGGGGAGTCATTGACATTGGGCATGCGTACGTCCCCTAAGTGACCGAAAAGGAGGACACGAGCATCATCTTGGACAACTAGGATTATTAGTGTAGCCTTTGCAACTAACACCATCACTAACCGCTAGGAGCACTGGAGGTATCAGATGATATCATCGGACCCAAGGCTTAAATAGGGTCAATTTTATTGGCTACTTGTTCTATTTTTTCTCTTGCTTTCAAGGCGGACTCTCCACTTCCCATTGTTCCTTGGCTCACTGATTTCGGTGTTTACGAGTTTGTGTCGGTTAAAGTTCGTCATGCCTTCAAGTGAGATTCTTCAAGCTATAACAAACTCACGGTGATGAAAGACTTAACCAATTCTATTTTCCTTATGGGATCCTCTCAGTCATTATGAAGATTTTTTGTGTTCAAAACCTTCTCGTGCCCTCCTTCCATCAGCGCTCATGTTCGATGTTTACCATGGATTATATTTTCTCTTTTGCTATTTCAAACTTTCTTCATTGTCGCGACTGTGCATTCTGAGTGTCTATGAGTTGTGAACGGGAATGTTGGATGTTGAATGACATTCCATGACCAAGGGAGTTTCGCACTCAGGCGCAATTTGGAGGATATTTCCATTTCAAAACTTATTCCTGTAAGTTCTCGTGCTTGGGCGTGATTTCTGATCACTGGCAGACATCCATCATAAAATTGATTGAAGCACTTGAAATCCCTGATTGTCTCTTTTGCCGTTGCTCTAGACTTGGAGCTGTGGGCACAAACTGGCATGCATGGGTCGTGAAAATTTTCATCACTTAAATGAAATTGTGCCTTCCTCGTGAATCACCTTGATAAAATATTTTAATAATTAGCGCACATGCCCAAGGCGGATGCCAAATCACTGAATGCACTAGGAGCGCAAATCTGGCCTCTGCGCGAATTCCCTTTTCTCAAAAATTTCCTTCACTTCGTGAAAATCCCGCCCTGGCGTGTTTCAAGGCTACTGGCGGATTTTTTTATTTTTAACTTCTCGTGCCTTTGTAGAATATGCACTTGGGTTGATCTTTTATTCACAACGGACAAACTTTTTTATAAACCTTCCTTGTCAGTATGAAGCCACACTGATGAATTTTGAAAATTTTGGCAAAGAACCTGGTGGGAGAAATTAATTTGTACTGGACGCCTTTTGTCAAAAAATTTTGGGCCCGTTTGGTTGCACCCCATAACCGGGTTATGCAGCCCATAACCCGGTTATGGGGTGCAATTCCTTGTTTGGTGACCTCTAAATTGAATGTGAATACGGATTTGCAAATCCCCATTTGTGCAAAAATGTGGATGTCCAAATTCCTGCTAAAGAGGTGGAATGACTTTCATCTCCATGGTTTTCATAGAGATTAAAGCCATTTTAACTTCGCCGTCGGGTCCAGTGCACTCTAAGGTTTGTATGATTAAATTGGTTTATATATCTTGTCGGGTCCGGAGCACTACGTCGATTTAACTGTTGGAATGTGGATTTACAAATCCATCTTCCAGGGCAACCAAACAGTCCCAAAAAAGCATAACCGGGGTTTGCATAACCAGGGTATAGATAACCATGATTTGCATTATTTTTCAATTCCCCAACCAAACGGGCCTTAGTGTCTCGAACTATGCTACAAGCCCATTTTTAATATTGGGAAAGAAACCTTCACCCTTAACCATTTCTAGATGCCCTTTAGGTCCTTTGTTTCTAGTGCTTTCAAATTATTTTTATCAGAAACTTGACATGACAAAAAGAGGGGCCTCTCAAAGACTTGACATTTATTGGCTTTCTTCAAGGAAATGAACTTGTACTTTAAAACTAGGGAGCAGTTCAAAATTGAGATTTTGAAAGACAAGGAATCGAAAGAGGGTTCAAAACTTAGCCAAACTTACCACCTCTCAAATGGAACAAGAGGAACCTAAGAGACTACATTGGGAGCCATTGAGACCACGCAACCCAAAACAGGCCAAGAAGGCAGAAAGAGATAAAGGCCCCATCACAATGGGCGATGTGTGATTAGGTCACAACATCTGGTGACTCCACGGGTGAAATGTTGAAAACATTTCAAAGATAAAAACTTAATTCGGACCTGAATCTTTGGTTAATCAACCTTATGCCATCATGAAGAGAAAAAACAAACTCAAAAGGGGAGGAAAATCATGAATTGGATCAAGACACCTTTGCCTGCAATTACCTAAGTGTGTGCAAATGCATTAATCCCCGCTCGACAAAACCACTCAGAAACTCCGAGATTAGTCATGACAAGTTATACATTCCTCTTGACTCCAAAAGCATCATGGACATTGCCTCGCTGCCAGTCAGGCATCCATAGCCACGACGAGGTTGTCGTTGTAATCCCACAAAGATTGCTCTACTTCCGGCGAACTATTCTTTCGAACACCTGTAGAGATGTCCGCGTACTCCCAAAGCCAATCATTCAACCTTTTATCTTAATTTTCTTTTCTTTCCTCTTTCTCTCTTTTGATATTGCATTTCTTTCCTTTTTCTTGGCTTGTGAGCAATGAAGCTCGCTATGGGTTAGGGAATTACAACGGCGCTGAAGCAAGATTTTAACATTTTAACAAGCCATGACTTCTGCCAAAGAATCTTAAATGACTGAGCAATTGATTAGGTGTGAAAGATATAGCAATCTCAGGGTTCGAGTGTCGAGACACATTATATGATTAACCTTCTGAGTCAAGTGTGTGTTCCAACCTCATGATAACATAAGAAAGACAACCTCAGTTTCTAGGACCTCTATAGATAATTATCCAGGAAATGAGATAAACAAAACTTAGTAGAATCTCTAGATGAACTTAGAAAACACAAAACGCCTTCTCGCAAATGAGAACTCCAAACCTTCAGGCTACTTGGCAAAACCAAAACTAAAACCCAAAAAACCAAGGGAAAGAAAACCAAAACCACCTGAGCAAACAGACTCGGGGGAAACAAACCCTAAACTAACAAAGCAAAACCAACCTAAACTTCGGGGAAACCAAAATCCCACAGAGGGAGGGGAAAACCAACGGGAAAGAAAAAAAAAGGGGAAGCAAACGAAAATTCCCTATAACCTAAAAAGCAAACCAAAGGGAAAAGTAGAACAAATAGGAAACCAAAACAAAGAATAGAAGGGAAACCTAGACTAGCTATGTAAAAGGCTTTTGGAAGGAAACCTAGGGTTGAAAATAATGCTTTAGGAATTGTCCATTAACGGCAACGGGACTTCCTCTCCTGTCAGAGTCTTCAACTTAAACGCATTATCTCCCAGTATTTCAAAAATTTGATAAGGGCCCCACCACAAATTTTTGAACTTGTCATGATCGCCTCTCTTCTCATGGGCCTTATCCTAGCAGACAACCAATTCGAAAATCCGAAACTCTTTAACTCTGGCCATTCTGTCAAACCATCTTTTAACCACACCTTTGTATTTTGCAAACTTTTCCAGTGCTTGATCTCTTTTCTCTTCCAAATCCAGTAATTGAGTCAGACGTGTCTGCACTCTATCTTCTCCTTCCATGTATTCTTGCATAAACTGTAATGTCGGAATCCTTAGCTGAATTGGGAAAATTGGATCTTGTCCATAAACCAAATGATAGGGAGATGTCCCTATAGAGCTCTTGATTCTGATTTTGTCCGCCCAAAGGGAAAATCTCAGTTCTGTGTGCCAATCCTTCAGATTCTTGTCCAATAACTTCTAGCACTAGTTTTTGTTGATGTGCGTTTAGCAAATTCTCGTTTGTTGATTCAACCAATCCGTTTCCTTGCAGATAGTAATTTGATGAAAACTTCAATGTTATCCCATAGTCAAATGCCCAATTTGAAAATTTCAAAGATGTAAATTCGGAGCCATTGTCGCACACCAGGGTGTGTAGACATCCAAACCTAGTGATGATATTCTCTTCAAGGAACTTGATGACCACATCAGTTGTACATTGTTTAAGAGATTGAGCTTCCGACCACCATGTGCAATAATCTATAGCAGTTAGGATAACCTTGTGTTGTCCTGAAGATGGCGGATTAACCGGACCAATAAAGTCTAACCCCCACTTAGCAAAAGGCTTTACTTCAATCACGGATTGTAGTGGCATGGCAAGATTTCTTTCACGTATAGCAGCTACTTGGCATGTATGACAGGTCTTCACGTGCTTGTATGCATCCTTAAATAACGTGGGTCAGTAATATCCCGCCCTTGAAATTTAATGGGTTATAGCCAGACTACTTCCCTGACTTGTCCCGTGTTTACTGTGAAAATGTTCTATAATTTGCTTCGCTTCTTCCTTGCCAACACATCTCAAATAAATTCCATCATGATTCTTTCTGTATAACATAGCTCCATGAAGCATAAAATGTTGACTTTTCATTCTCAAAGCTCTCTTTTGCACTGGATTCAAGTGCGAAGGAGATTTATGATTCAGCAAGTAGTAGACAATGTCATCGTATCATTCATCCGGAGACACTTCTTCCACTACATACACTTGTTGTACTAATCTGAGTCCAGTTGTAGCAATTGTTTGCGTCAGAGCTTGTCCACGGACCAGTTTTATTGGTTGTATCTCCATGTCATACTCTTGAATTATAGCCATCCATTTTCCTCTTCTTTCTCCTAACTCATTCTGCATCAACAAGGTTTCTATTGCGGCATCAGAAACTATTGCATACACTTTGCTTCTCAAATGTAATGTCTGAATTTCTTTATCGCCTTCACCAAAGCATAGGGTTGTTTTTCAACGTTCGGGTATTTCAATTCTGCATCCTTCAGTGGAGAACTCATAAATGCAATAGGATGCTCATCTTTCTCTTCTGATCTTTGAGTGAGGATAGCCGAACACGTGTGTTCTGAAGCGAAGGAATATATGTAAAATGGTTTGGTGTAATTCGGGCTGACCAAGATAGGAACATCCACAATAGCTTGCTTGCTTTCTTCGAACGCTCTCTTTGATGCAAGTGTCCAATCTATCTTTGCGCCCTTTTTCAACATATCATTCAGTGACTTAACTATCTCTGCAAATCCAGTTATAAATTTTCTTATGAAATTGATTTTGCCAAAGAATGACTTCAATTCTTTTTGACTAGCCAAAAGACCAATCTTGGAAATGGCTTCAATGCACTCAGGGTCGATTGAGATTCGTCGTTCAGAAATGATATGTCCCAATAATTTTTCTTTAGTGACAGCAAACATGCATTTCTTTGGATTTAACAAAATTCCATACCTTCTACATCTTTGAAAAATTATTCTCAAATCATTTATATGGTCCTCTCTGCGTCTGGAAAACACAGTGAGATCATCCATGTATATAATGATGCATTTTCCAACTAAGTCTTTGAAGGCGTGATCCATGGCCCTCTGAAAAGTGGCTCCAGCGTTGATCAAACCAAAAGGCATTCTTCTGTAAGCAAACGTTCCCCATTCTGATGTAAGTGTAGTCTTTTATCTATCTTCTTCTACCATCATCTGGTTATATCCAGAATAACCATCTAAATATGACATCATCTAAGATCCATTCACAACTTGTATTACTTCGTCTAGGGATGGCACCGGATAATTGTCTTTCTCTGATGCTCTGTTTAAGTTCCGAAAATCCCCGCACAATCTTATCTCTCCATTTTTCTTTCTAACAGGAACCAGGGTGGCAACCCACAATCAAGTGTCTAACTAGAAAGATGATCCTTGCCGAAAGTAACTTCTTGACCTCTTGTTGAATCAATGGTTCCAACATTGGATTTATTGGCCTCTATCTCTATCGGAATGGTTTACATCTTTTGTTCCTATATTTACCTTTTTGCATTCACCTCCATCGGATGTCTGGTACTTGAGGGCACTTACTCTATCAACATCAAAGATCCTTTCCAACTCAATGATTCCCTTGGGAATGGTGTCCGTTCTTAAATTCATTATTTCATCTATCTCGAACTATGTTTGTTGTTGTTCTCCTTCATTGATGACTTGAGCTTCAAAGACCCTTGAACTTGTTAGAAAATTGAGGATATGCTTATCATCTTCAAACACTTGGAAATTTGTAACATTGCCAGGGACTAATGGTACTGAAGTTAGCTCAACTATGAATTTGGTTTATAAATTGAAGATATCTTTTTATGGCCTCAAGCCGAGTCCTAGGATGTGGTACCAGAAATTTGATACATATGTATTGAGTTTGGGATTTGAGTGTTCTAAACAAGATCACTTTGTTTATTATAAATCTAACGGTGGTGATTTCATATACATTGCATTATATGTTGATGATATATTATTCGTTGGTAAAGGGAAATGTATGATTTCGGAGCTAAAGTCTTAGCTTGCTCCTAAATTTGAAATGAAATATCTTGGTGCAACTAAACACATTCTTGGGATGGAAATTAGAAAAGATAGAGTGAACAGAAAGTTATGGCTAGGCCAAAGTAAGTATGTAAACTAAGTTTTATAGAGGTTCAGCGTGTAGCATTGTAGACCATTATGCAAGGTTGCACGGGGATGGGGGTACTTGGGTATTTTGGGTACGGGTACGGGTACGGCTATTTTTTAATAGGGGACGGGGGTACTTGCATAAGTCAAAACTTGTTCTTGATATATTTTAATATTTTATAGAAAATCTGAAAATATGAGTCCTAACAATGAGTTTTCAAAACAAGAACAGTGATGAAGTTTGCTGATGTAATGTATTGTTTTCAGTTTCAGATTTGCAATGTGTTTGTAATAATAATATGTGCTAAATGTTTAGATGCATAACAAAGAAGGCAAACTTTAAACGTGAACAAGAAGATCATAAAACATATAACAATGACATATTGCAAATGTTAAACTTTTGGCTTGAACAATGATAAAGTTTACTGTTAATCGGTATTGTATCAAAGTTTCAAACTGATTACATACTGAATTAAGCTTGATAAACAACAAGCTGATACGCAAACAAAAAACTGAAACAAAAACCAGAAATCTTAATCAAGGTCCTTAGCTATGATGCTCTCCATCGAGTACCCACTAAGTACCTGGTACTTGGGTACGAGTACCCATGCAACATAGCCATTATGTGTTCCTTTTACAGTTTCAAATAAATTGTTTGTTTCAGATTGTCCTACGTCCCCGTGTAATGTCCCTTCCTTAGGTAGTTCAGACTACAACAGAGGTTGGCCTATAATTAGAGGTTTATGTAGGTCAACTGAGTGATTTGGGGACCCAACCAGGGGTTGTGGAGCTTAACAAGAAACTTTACAAGCCATTCTAGATAGTTTGAGGCAATCTCCTATTTTTTAGGCGGGTCCCTATCTTTTACGAAACTGGAAGATGGTTTGAGAAGCATTCTAAGCCATTTCGATTGATTTGACATTGTTTCCTAAATTTTAAGAGGGGATCCTATTTTATAGAAGGGGACTAGCAGTGGCCCTACTATATTTAGACATCATCCTAGGACAGGCAACAACACTCAGTTTTCAGTTTGGAGTTGAGATGATGGATCTAGAAATAAATTTAAGATGTTAAAGTTATTACTTCAATATATTATGTCGAATAAATTAAAAGGGATGACTTTTTATAATAATAAAATATTAATAAGTGGCCCCATGGCACAAATCCCTAAGAGGTTTAAGCTGTTTTTAGAAGGTGGTCTTTTTACTAATGATGAATAAGACCCTCAAAGGGGTCGATTCACTTAAGCATTGGAATATTTTAAAATAAACTTTATTAAAATAAGGTGTAAACCCTAAAGTGGCCGATTACGGTTTGGAGGTCAATATATAAACATTTGGGGGCATCATTCTATTATTCAAGCATTCATTTTTACAATAGAGAATTGGGTTTGAGCTTTGAGAAAGAGTTTGAGCAGCAAATCAAGACTTTTGAGAACGAAAACTCCCTAGAGATTGGAAGGTTGGACAAAAACCCAACTTTTCTTGGAGGGTGAATTCATCCAGAATTAAACATAGCGCAGAAATCAATGGATCAATCAAGTTTAGAGGGCAGATTTGTAACAGCAGATTTCAGATCAGAGTTATTTGAGAACATATTTCCATATTCATTACACAAGTCTGTTGTACCATTCTATTCAGCAATCATAGCCAATATCTGGCTGGGCATAGCGTTTGGGATATATTACCAAACAAAGAACTTAAGTATTCAAACCGCTGTAGCAGATCAGATTGTAAGAGCTGCCTCTGTGCAAGAAATCAGACTATTTTGTGTCCTTTAGGCTGTCTCAAAGAAACCCAAATCTGTACCTGAAGAAAACACCAAAAAAATCAGAACTTGCAGTCATCAGATCAGAGGGGATCTTTCAGTGCACTTGTCTTGTGGTGCTACACACAATTTCATAGATGAGGCATTACTTGCTAGGCGTGAGTTACAGGCAAAGGACTTCTCTAGTTTCAATGTGACAGTTGCAGATGGTTTCACTATGCGCTGCACCAGAAGAGTCCCATAGCTTAGCATACACATGGGTGACTACACCTTGACCAATGGTTTCTATGTTGTAGATCATGGTGAGATTGATACAGTAGTGGGCATCTAGTGGTTACAGTCACTTGGCAAGTACATACAAGATTTCAAGAGGATGGAGTTACAGTTCATGGTGAATGGTAAGAAGGTTGTGTTGAAGGCTCTTTCTGATGGTGGGCCTATGGTGGTTTCAGCAAGTGGGATGGAGTCCATATTCAAACAAGGAGATGTTGCTTGGGCGGCACAGTGCTTCATTTCGTCCAAGTCACCTTCTTCACAGGACAAGCGGTCATTTCATATAGATGTCCTGACAGTGTTGGACAAGCATAGTCTTGTATTTGGTGATATTCCTCTTGGGAGACCTCTAGACCGAGGGTTTGAGCATGTGATTGAGCTTGAGGAGAGCGCCAAGCCTATGATTACCACTCCCTATCGTCATCCTAAGAAATTTAAGGATAAGATAGAGAAGACTATCCATGAGCAACTGGATATGGGGCACATTGGGCCTAGTTCTAGCCCCTTTGCTTCTTCTGTGGTATTGGGGAAGAAGAATGTGATTGTTGATGCACTTTCTAGGAGACCTACAATTGCTACACTTTGCTCTGAGTGAGATTTCAGCAGATTGGAAGTCTCAACTTTTAGTTGAGTGTTCCAAGAATCAGTTTGCGTGCAAGATTATGGATGGTTTGATTTAGGATGACAAATACACAGTTCTTGATGGTGTTATCTATTATAAGAACAGGATTTATTTGGTACCTGGATCAAAATTGGAGGAGAAGCTCTTGCACACCATCCATGACACACCACTAGAAGGACATCCTGGGTATTTCAAGACATACAAGCAGGTCAGAGAGAGATTCTCATGGAAGGGTCTCAAGGATGTCTTGCGCCATGTACGTGAGTGTGACTTGTCAGCAAAACAAGTAGAGCATACTTTTCCAGCAAGTCTTCTGCAGCCATTGCCTATTCCAAAGCAAAAGTGGAAGAGTATATTGATGGACTTCATTACCGGTCTTTCAAAAGTTCAAAGGAAGGATTGCATCTATGTGGTTGTGGATAGATTGACGAAGTCTGCACACTTCTCTATTGTAGTCGATTTTACAACATCTCAGGTGGCAAAGCTATTTTTTCATGAGGTGTTTAGACTCCATGGACTCCCCAAGATCATTGTTAGTGACCGAGATAGCAGGTTTATGAGCATCTTTTGGCAGAAGCTATTCCAATTAGCAGGTACAGAGTTGACCCCTAGCACCAATTACCACCCTTAGATGGATGGACAGACGAAGATGGTCAAATAAATGGGTTGAGGGTTATTTGCGTAACTATGTTTCAGGTCAGCAAAAGGCATGGGTGTGATGGTTGTATTTGGGCGAGTATTGTTCTAATACTACGTACCACATGTCTATTCGTATGACTCCCTTCCGAGCGTTGTATGATTATGATGCCTTATCATTTGTGGACTTGGCATTGGGTGATAGTAGAGCGCCAAGAGCACGGGAGTGGCTACAAGACAATGACGATATCCTTAAGGCATAACATTCAGCATGCACAGAGTCGGTAGAAGATGTATGCAGATCAGCATCAGGTTGAGACAACATGTGAGGTTGGAGACATTGTTTTCTTGCGGCTACAACCATACAAACAGTGTACACTCAAGAGGAGTGGGGCAAAGAAGCCCAAGCCTCAGTTTTATAGTTCATACAGAGCATTGAGAAGGATTGGAAAGGTAGCGTATGAGCTTGAATTACCTTCCAAGAGTACGATATATAATGTCTTTCATGTGTCTTGCTTGAAGAAGGCTTTGGGACAGCATGTTGTTTCTTCACCGGATTTGCCTCCATTGGATGAGAGGGGTCAATTGGTTTTGATACCTGCAGAGATTCTAGATATGAGGGAGAGGAGGTTACGGAGTAGAGTGACCGGAGAGTATTTGGTACGATGGAGAGACTTGCCTTTGGAGGATGCCATGTGGGAAGGAGATGATACTTCAGCATCTAGCTTTGCAGTTGCTTGTAGGCAAGCAATCTCTGGAAGGGAGGACTGTAATGTCCCTACCTTAGCCAGTTCAGACTAAGGTAGAGGTTGGCCTATAATCAAGGGTTCCCATAGGTCAACAGCGTGGTTAGGGAACCCAACCAAGGGTTGTGGAGCTTGGCAGGGAACTTTACAACCCATTCCAGACAATTTGAGGTAATCTCCGAGGATCCCTATTTTTTAGGAGATTGGGAGATGGTCCAGAAGCATTCTGAACCATTTCAGACGATTTGACACAGTCTCCTAAATTTTAGGAGGTACTAATTTTTAGGAGGGGACTGGTAGTGGCCCTGCTATATTTAGACATCATCCTTGGACTAACGACAGCACTCAGTTTTTAGTTTGGAAATTTGAAATATTTTGTTATTACTTTAATATTTTATTTTGAATAAATTAAAAGAGATAACTTTATAAAATAATAAAATATTAATAAGTGGCCCCATGGCACACATCCCTTGGAGGTTTAAGTTGTTTTTAAAAGGTGGTATTTTTACTAATGATGAATAAGACCCTCAAAGGGGACGATCCACTTGGGCATTGGAATATTTTAAAATAAACTTTATTAAAATAAGGTGAAAACCCTAAAGTGGTCGATTAGAGTTTGGAGGTCAATAAAGAAACATTTGGGGGCATCATTCTATTATTCAAGCATTTATTTTTACAGCAGAGATTTGAATTTGATCTCTTAGAAAGATTTTGAGCAGCAGATCAAGACTTCTGGGAACGAAAAATCCCTAGAGATTGGAAGGTTGGACGAAAACCCAACTTTTCTTGGAGGGCGAATTCATCCAGAATTCATCATAGTGCATAAATCAGTGGATCAGTCATGTCTAGAGGGCAGATTTGCAACAGCTGATTTCAGATCAGGGTTATTTGAGACCATATATTTCATATTGATTACACAAGTTGTCTGTCGTACCATTCCATTCAGCAATCACAGCCAATATCTAGTTGGGTGTAGGGTTTGTGAGCTATTACCAGGTAGAGAACTGAAGTATTCAGACTGTTGTAGCAGATCAGATTGTAAGAGCTGCCTCTGTGCAAGAAATCAGACTATTCTATATCCTTTACGTTGTCTCAGAGAAACCCAAATCTGTACCAGACTTGTACGAGTATGTACTTGGGCTTATGAAGCCAAGAAAAAATCAGTAAATTATTGTTTTAGCTGTACCTTTCAGTCTGTACTTGCATTTTCAGTTAAAACTTTGTTTGTACTTCATTTCATATTGCAAATATCGAGAAAAACAAAAAAAATCAGAAAACCCCAAATATTTATAAAAAAAAAATCAGAACCTGCAGTCCCCATATCAGAGGGAATCTTTCACCCCATCAAAGATGAAAGACAAGCAGAGTACCTTACCAAAGTGCAGTTGGAAGTTTGATGTATGCTATGGTCTGTAATAGATCAAACATTTCCAAGCAGTGTGAGTTATTTCCAGATATATGCCTAATCCTAGTAGAGTTCATTGGGATGCAATTAAAAGAGTTTTCAAATATTTGAAGGGTACCTAAGAGTATTCGTGGTTTTGTGGATTCAAATTGGGCAGGTGATGTTGATAACACTATTTGGTGTTGCAATCAGTTGGATGGATAAGCAAAAAGTTGTGGTTGCTTTGTCCACTACTAAAGCTGAGTATATGGCATCTACTCATGCTTGTAAAGAAGTCATCTGACTTAAGAGAATGTATTCAGACATTGGAATAAAACAAGTAGTGACAGTTTATTGTGACAGTCAAAGTGTAATCTACCTAGCTAAAAACCTAACATTTCATGCCAAGACCAAGCACATTAATATTCAGTATCTCATTTTGTCAGAGATATGGTTGAGGACGGCAAGGTGAAGCTGGTTAAGGTAGAGTTTTGATGAATGTTGCAGATTCGTTAACTAAGGCTATGAGCACATAGAAATTTAGATAGTGTTTGAAATCTATGAGCCTCATGGCCCCTAACAATTAAACTATGGTGTAGATACTGTGAAATTCCCAAATTCCTAGAAGCTAATCTCAGGGAAATGAATGCAAATGTTCTGATAATGAATTATACTTATTGCAAATTGGATGACTATTCAAATGTTCTTTCACCGCTGATTTGTTATATGCATACAAAGTCCTTGTGTATTTCCGAATTTTAAATAACAAGTCTACTACAAAATATAAATCCAGCAAAATATAAATTTAGTTGTTAACAGTGCACCTGTGTATACAACTGAGTAGAATAATTCCAAATTCCAGTCCACTGTCTGACTTCTTCATATACGGCAGACATTCGCGGTTGTTCATCCTGCTTGAATCCGCAGTCCGCCAAGCCTGGTATTATATATCCTTTGTCGTTGTTACTGAAGGAAACACTTATCGTATACGACAAGTTCCGTCTGGAAGCGCGCGTCTAAATACCCCGTCACACCTGTCCAAGTCTGTTTGTCATCTCATGAAGGTGATGTGGAATACTAACATGAAACTCGTCACGAGCTTTCACAAGCTTCTTCGCACTTATAACTCTGGCGCGGCCGATACTTAGATGTTGGTCAAATCTGTTAATTGGAACCCGCGTTTAGACCGGGAGGTGGCGCACGCTGTTTGAACTCTGCAGGTGGCACTATTTCCACAAATAATCTTTCCCGACACCACATAATCCACTAGGCCAGATCATATAATCTGACGAAAGGAATCGTATTTCCTTTATCTGCAAATACCTTCACATAATCTTCAAGCATGTCTTCCATGGCAATCCCGACTTGTTTTTATTTACAACCGAGGTGGTTGGTTGTATCCCGTAAGGGAACTGTTCCGTAAGGAACCACTTATTTTACAACAAATACTTTAAACTATAAAGTTGAAATATAAAGTATTTAATATTAATTAATTTGTCCATTAATACTAAATAATTACATTCCCCTATTATATAAATAGTCAATTAATGACTATTTAGGGACATGACAGATACTCCCTTTGCTCTTGCAAGGTGTTCAACAAGTGGGAGATTGTTAGGAAAATAGTGTCTCAACCTTGCATTTACATGTGGTTACTATTTATAGTAAGTTACATTTGAGCACAGTTTTTTCCTAAACTTTCCCCAAAGCTTCATATGGGCCAGATAAGGATGCCAATAAATTTTTGCTAGAAGATCTTATCTAGATTTGAAGATATGAAAGTTTTTGTTTGAAGTTGCCAAAGAAGTTTTATGAAGTTAATTTTGAAAGCCTTAAAGATTCCTAAACGGCCCAAAAGTGTCGATAACCGGCAAAGCAAGTTATAGCTTGATAGAGCAAGTCACAAGATTTTCAATGCTTCAAACAGTTCATCAATCAGACACCCAGTTCAAAAGTTATGGCCTTCAAAAGTTCAGTCTCCCGAAATAGGAAATGTAAAAACATGTTGAACACATAAATGAGCTATAAAAGGGAGTTCCACATGTTGGTGTGTGTTTTGACACATCATAAGACATCTTAGGTTGGAGATAAGACGGGTGCCACTTTTCAGGTGGTTTTTAGCCCATGGTTTTGTAATATCATTTGATAGTTTCATGTATTGTATCTCCTCTATTAGGGGCGTGAGATAGAGGTTTTGTGTAAGAGCCTGGTTGTTGAGTTACCTTTGGATCTTTGGTTAGTGATACTCCTATAAGAAGCTTATTCTACAAGTATATTGTAATCTATTGTAGATTTCTGAATAACATATTGGGTAGCTTTTGGAGTGTGGGTTTTTCTCCCCAAAGGGTTTTCCCCACATGAATCACTGTGTTGTGGTATGCATGCTATTTATGTTTATTTTTGTTAAGTTTCTATTGTTAAAGTTTTGGTAGCAGTGAGAGAAATTCTTCATACCTGTGTTTGATCCTTCAGTGCTCATCTATATCAAAATGAATATTGAGTTCCGGTCTATGTTCTCTCTGATCGGATATGCTATCGTGTATATGTTTCTATTCTTTATTTCACTGCAGAATAGTCTATGTATTATTCCGAAAGTGTTCCAGCATGCTTCTTTTATCATCACCGCCCAGCTGAGACATCGTGTGACTTTCCTTACCTTGGTTGAGTTGTTCTTTCATGATCGGTTTTCTTCATATATTATTCTTACCTTCTTCACCGCCAAAGTAGTATGACTTGGCACTGTGTATGTAATGCCTTGGCATCGTGGTTCTTTACATCCGAAGCGGCTCGTGATTATGTTCGACGTGTATATGTCTGGGTGTCTACCGTTAATGATTTTGATGATTGTAAATGCATTGATGGTAGCAGTTATGATTGTAACGGTTGTCTCCTTGTGTTCCTTGCTGGAGACCTTTCGGTTCTTGGCGAAGTTTATTCGATATGAGCCCATGAAAGTAAAAGTGACTTCAAACAGAATACCTTGTTGTAGTGTCAGATTGTGTGGTCTCGTCTATGTGAAATGCTCTCTGATTATTTTGTATGTCTGATATATATGTTTCAGAAGTTTGATATACAGGAGATATAGCCATATTGATATTGTGTATTCGATCGGTGTATGATAGACATATTTTGTAAGACGTTTTTCAGAGTTAGAAGTATTTGTGAGATACTTTGATTTTTTATTATTCTGTGTTGTATCGACAAAGTGAACAATCTGTGAACAAGATGGATAAGGCTTATAGATACAGTAGTGGTATCTTCAATCATAAGCAAGAGATCTTTGTATCTGTATTTGAGAACTCAATAAAAGATCAATATTTTGTGGGCTGGGTTTTCATAATCAAGTGGAGGGTTTTCCCAGGATAAGTTTTTGTGCTCCTGTTCATTTTGTGTTTTTTGAGTTTCAGTTCATTGCTTACTTATGCTTTCAGGTTCAAATTTAACATCTATAACTGTTGTAAAGATCTGAGAAAGTTTTTATACAACCCCCCTCTCAATATTAGTGAGGGAAGTTGTTTTGCTACCTTAATTTCCTTTCACCCGAGTGCACCCTACTCAATCAAATGCGAAAATCAAAATCTACAATATAACATGAGGCTTTCACAAAAAAAATTAAATAAGTACTTTACAAGAAATTGAAAAAATATATATACGAAAAAACTGCATTTTATTTGCTATTAAACTGACCTCAGGAATTGTGCTCACAATCAGAGGAAAAAACAGCAACCTTGAAAATTGTGCCAGTGATCAAAGGAAAAAAATTGGTGACCTGATTTAGATCAGATTGCCAACTGGCAGTTTATCATGATTTATCAAAGATTTTTGCTACCACAGACTGAAAAGTGCAACCATAACAAATGGTATAAATGATATGTAATTAGTGTGGAAATTCTACGAAATAATTCATCAAAATGTATCCTACAGTATACTCATCCTTAATGTCAACTGACTACACGAGTCTCTGTTCCATCTGCAGAAAATGCAGTTTAGATTTGACAAGGGTAAAGAAAAATGGAAAGCCACATGCATCCACAAGGAAAAAATGTATAATAGCAGCAAAAAAAATGAAGGATGACAACAATATGACTTGCAGAAACCCAAAATGAGAAAAAGCTCTAGAAGAGTGAGGTGTTGTTCCTCCTCAAGCCACTATCTCATGAGCTGTTACAATAATTTGTTGCCCTCAAATAGACCTTCATAGAAAAGTTAGATGTTATTCCTCCTTAAGCTTCTACCACATGAACTGTTACAATGGTTTACCGCTCTAAAATAGACCTTAAATGGATTTCTCTAAAATACTCTAGAAAAGTTAGATGTTATTCCTCCTCAAGCTTCTACCAATGAACTGTTACAATGGTTTACCGCGCTAAAATAGACCTTAAATAGATTTCTCTAAAATACAACAACGTCCATACACCATACAAGCTCTCCAATATTCTCACACTTCCAAAATCCTGCTAGAATTCCCTAAAGACTCAAAGCCTGAAGCATCATAAGCATTTCTTTACAGCCAACATGCTATGAAAACGATAAGGAATAAGTAATAACTAGTTACAATGAACTCTCTTGGAGGTTTTATAAAAAATGAGTTACAAGAAGAGGCACTAGGAAATCCGAGGGTCCTTATAACTGAAAAGGAACCATTTGATATATCCCCAAGCCTCTAAATCCCAATCATCGTCTAAACTCTATCTTAGATGAACATTCAAGGTTGTTTAGCATAGGGGTCAGCTCCAATTAGAACATTAAGTGACCGAGTTAACTAACTTTACTAATCCAAGTTTGGATCAAAAAAGGTATAGCCACAGCAACATAACATTTAAACCCAGTTCTAAATCATGTTTTATGTTTTAATCGTATTGAGTGTTTCACCCTCTAGCTTCTTTATGCCTTGACATAGCTTTTTGAGCATGTAATGCCTTATAAGTTGCCTTTATCTTACAAATTTGGCCAACATAGCATTAGTTCCCTATTAACAAAATTTTCAGAACACCTTATAAGTCACCTTTATCTTGCAACTCTAACTAATTTCCACAGGGACACATCCACCTGCCCTCTCCAACACCCCCCTTCCTCCTCTCAAATCCTAGTTTGGGGACAACTTGGGGACTCCAAAACATCCTCAAGACATCAAAAGGATTCCTAGGAGTCTCTCAACTACCCACAGGATTCGTGTGCATCCCTCACTGCACGAAAATGAAATACTATAATTTTAAAACAATCAAAAGTGTTTTCAATCTGCATGTCACAACCCCTAATACTAATGGTCTATGGGCCCCACCCAAATCCTAAGCACTAAATGAAAACTTATAAATTGTCATCTAAGCCTCATTCTAAATAATACCCAAGTTTCAACAACAAAATTGAAAGTTGCAACAAGCTGCAAAGGTGAGAAAGATTGCAAGTGGGGTCATTAGGATTTAGGAATAATGAGAGTAAGAGCAAGAGGAAGAGCAAATGTGAATCAAAAAGTGTTTTCGATCTACATGCCACAACCCCTAATACTAATGGTCTATAGGCCCCACCAAAACCCTAAGCACTAAATGAAAACTTATAAATTGTCATCTAAGCCTCATTCCAAATCACTCCCAAGTTTCAACAACAAAATTGAAACTTGCAACAAGCAGAAAGGGTGAGAAAGATTGCAAGTGAGGCCATTAGGATTTAGGAATTGTGAAAGTAAGAGCAAGAGAAAATCGCAAATGTGAAGAAGTTGTTGAATCATCAATCCACAATTGAATCAATACACCTTCAAGCCTCAAGGTAAGCTTTGGCCCTTCATGATAGTTTTTTTTCACTATTCAATTTAATAATTACTAATGTTAACCGACTGGTTTAGTAAGTAATTTAAGCCTTGGGAGTATACATTGTAGCAAAGTTTTAAATTAACGATTTAAATTTTAGTTTTTAAATGATCATTTTTTTAATTTTTTAATACAATAATATTTAGGTGTTCAAATGTAATTGTTAAATTATTTATAAATGTTTCTTTTGCAAATTTGCATGAACATTTGATTAGAAAATTTAAAAATTAAAATTTAAAGTCAAATTACGTGGTCTTTTTTTGTAACCTCTACTTCTAGCCTTTGTACAGCCTAAAGTAAGAAAACAAAAATAGAGTCCTTGTTCGATGAAGATTGAAGAACAAGGACTCATAATTTTTTGTATCCTTTACTTTTGCACATTGTGTGACTTGAAGAAAAACAACAAGAAAATCCTCGAGTCTTGAGCCTGTGCATTATTTATTATTTAATATTTATATTTTAATGACATTATGACACGTATGGTAACCAAAATTAATTTCTTATAGTGTCAATACAAATTCTACTTCACACCGCATGAGTGATGAAAGGGATCAGGAAGAGCCTTGGGCGTTCAATTAGAAACTTTGAATATAAATGTGAGGCAAGGGAGGGCATTAGGTGACTAGTTCTGGTGGTGCACATTTTAGCTGCCCTTCCATATTATCAAAGGATTTTGCAAACGGTCCCTTTGATAAGAAGACAGTTTTAAAACAATTTGCTACTAAATCGCAAGCAAATCCTAGGTCAATGGAAGGCATTAGGCTATGGAGATGTCATTTTTATCAGCTTGAATTTCAAGGCAGGATCACAAGAGTTAATGCACAAATTCTGACACAAGGAAAGGTATAGGAGTATGTTTGAGATTGTAACTTGGAAAAAAATGAAATAAATAAATCATCTGATTATGCTAGTGACCAAAGTCTTAAACCTACTACTTTGCCATTAAGGGCTCCTACTAGTAATAAGAATACCCCGAATTCACGAGTTTCAACTTGTTCTACTTATACTTTTCCATCTAGTTTAGAAGCAGCCACACCACAACCTAAAGGGGAAATGTAGATTAACCACTTGTGTTGTTGCAAACGTTGTGGCACAGTTATTTTATGTCCAAAACAGGCAAATGATTTCATCGGCAATTCTTCCTTAATAATGAAGTTCCGTACCATGTGGCTTGCTATCCTTATTATATGGAGGTTGTGGTAAAAATAATCAACGTAGGGCCATTATATGTGCCACCAAGAAAGACACAATTGAGGACAACAATCTTGGATGAGAACTATTCCAAGATTAATATTCTAATTAAGAGATGAGACTAACTGGGTCACTAGTGCATGTAGCATAATCATGGATGGGTGGACGGATATTAGGAATTGTCCACTCATCAACATTTTGGTCACATGTACAGTAGGCCCTTACTCCCTTTGGGCTATTGCTTGTTCAAGGCACTGCAAGGATGCTGATTTTTAATTCCGAATCCTTATAGATGCTATTGGGGAGGTTGGGCTAGAGAATGAGGTGCAAGTAGTGACAAATGCAACATATGTCTACAAAGTTGCATGGAAATTGATTGAGGCAACCTACAAGTACATTCTAAATTCCTATAGATGCTATTGAGGAAAATGGACTAGAGAATGAGGTGCAAGTAGTGACAGATGCAACATATGTCTACAAAATTTAATAGAATTGATTGACGCAACCTACAGGCATATTTGGTCAACTCCTTGTGTGCATGCAATGAAAAATGTACTCGAGAATAAAGCAAAATCAGTTGAATTGAAGAAGTGGTTAATGATGTTAGAGATGTGTAAATGTTTATCTGCAACCACCATACTTCACATGCACTCTTCAAGACCTACTCCAAGGAGTTTTTAAAACTTGTACGTACTAGACATGCATCATACTTCGTTCTCTTGGAAAGATTGCTTGAGTTGCAAGACACATTGCAACTAATCATCATGAGACTCGTGACAACAAACTTGAATTGCAAGCATGATTCTATGTCAAAGCAAGGGAGGAGAATTAAGGAGGTGGTGAAGAGTGATATTTTTTGGGCAAATGCAAGATACGTTGTTTCTATCATTACTCTAGTCTTTAGAGTTACTAGATATGAGGATGCAAACGTACCTAGCATTGGAGAGGTTTATTGCTTGGCTAAATGAAGGCTATTGTACAATAGAAAAACCCACATTAGAGTTCTATAATTATCGTATTCAACTGATCATCTGTTGCCAATGGAAGAAGCTCAACAACACTCCCTTACACAATAACAGACTATGCATTGAACCCAAAGTGATGTGTGCAAAGGCAAAGGCCTGGTGGAATTACTCCTATATACGATGGATAGATGAAGGGAGAATTTATGAAGTCCATTAAAAAGATGCACGATTTTACACAAGCTAGCATCTATCATACTAAGCAAACAAAATTTGCCACACTTGGGGGATATTCAAAAGAGGCCAAGATGGATAGGGAGAAAATGGAACAAGAGGATCCAATTCTATGGAGGGGTAGGCATGGGCTTGATTCTTTGACAGCCACAGTAGCAACTTGTTTGTTGTCCTGGGTTTCTAGTTCTTATGTTGCTAAGTGGAACTAACCTACTTATAGTATTATCAACTTTGTTAAGAGAACCCAACTTCCCTCTAGGAGGGTGCGGAAGCTTGTAGTTGTACATAACGCCTTGCATCTCATTTATTGCAACACACTTATATACAAGGAGATCCCAACAACCTAATGAGATGTAGAGCCCAAGGAGCCAACACAAATCAATGAAGATGCAACACAAACAAGAGAATATCAAGCATAATGAGATGTTGAATTAAAAAGCATGTGTCACATATCTCTCTAATCTTGCATGCTTTAATGCAAATTTCATGTAACAATGAGCATATTAAAAGGAGGAGCTTCTTCCCCGTACTGACAAGTATATTGGAAGGATGAACATATCAAAAGGTTTGCTACATTGGTCTAGGAATATACAAAAAGAAACCGATTGGAGTGATAAAGAACCAATCCATCTCTACTTGACAATAAAAGTCATAAGGTGTTGTGAAATGTATTGCATACCAGCATTATTGGTGGAAGCTAAGTCGTAAGGTTCAAATTTGAATTCCAGTTCAGCAAACATAAAATTCAAATGAAATTTGGCAAGGGTAAAAATTTGAAAAAAAAAAAAATACTAAATTTGCCTTGTATAAATTTATTTTTTATACTATATAAGTAATATATCCACAAAATTATCAAAATAGTTTAACATTGTGATATTGTAATCAGGATTCAACTGTGTACTATATTAAGTCAAACTCATTGACCCATATATCATGAGTAGTAGTTCACACGAACCCATCTCTCATGAGAATGAATGGACACTTAGCACTCATTGCATCTCACTTAGTGTTCCATTCATTCTCAAGAGAGATGGGTTCGTGTGAACCACTACTCATGAAATATGGGTCAATGAGTTTAACTTAATATAGTACACAATTGAATCCTGATAACAATATCACAATTTGACTTGTTGTGGAAAATATCTCCTACTTATCAATAGTTTAACATTGCTAAACAATTTAAGAAAGTAACTCAATATTATTTTTAAATAAAATAATATTATTAAGTATCATAAAATCCAGATGAAGTTTGGCAAGGGGCAATTTTGTAATGTCCCCTTTCTGGTATTCATGACATGGTGTGTTGTTAGCCTATTTCCCCATGGTGTTGTAGGCTAACCAAGACATTAAAGGGACCTAGAGGCCGTTTGGCCTAGGCAGTTTCAATTGCAAACCGTTCTAAGGGGTTTTGAGGCAGTTTTACTTTTGGGCATACTTACTATTTATATAGTAAGTCATTCTAGGCATGATTGGACATCCAGTGGCAGTGACATGTTGATAGTAATTGTTTAAAATTGACAAGAAGTTTTATTTATCATTGATATGATTTATTGTGCGTTAATAAAGTTATTTTATAGAGTTAAATATAATTATTTAACTTTATTAATGCATTTTCTATAGTTTGTGGGAAATATTTAAATTAAATGGTCCCCTTTATTTTATAATACATTGGGGACATAAAAAAGTGTTTGGAGACTTAAGTTGAAAGAAAATCATGTTAAATAATATAAGAAATATTAAAGAAAAAGCAATCACGATAAAATAGGGGCAAAAAAGCAATCGTGAGAAAATAGGAGCGAAAAAGCAAAAATCCAATCAAAATAGGAGAGGGCAAAAAGTGATTTTGCTTATCCCACATTGACAAGGTGAGTGGATGAGCTCTTAGAAAGTGTTATAAAAGAGATTGATGAACTCTCTTTCAGCATACTTGGATAATTTATTAATTTGGCAAAACTGTGAAGATTTTCCCTCAAGGGCTTGGAGGACAAAATCCCTCTATGCTAACATTCTTCTCGCTATTGCAAGATACATTCGGGAGGATTTGGTTAAGCTTCAAGGTAAAATCTCACTGATTGAGATTGTTATTTAACTGTGTTAAGATTTGGAAAACATCTTGAGGGTCAATTTGTGGAGTGTTGGAAGAAGCTGACTGTTAGAGCTGTAAGTTCGAACCACTCCAATATTGGTTTCCTTTGTCAAGAAGCTATGATCAGGGCATAAGTCTTTCATGATCTGAGACAACACATTGGTAGAGCCATGCAGCTGCATAACAGAGGTCAAGAGGGTCGTACAAGTCTGGAACTACTTTGTATGACTGTTGCACTGTGTTTGGAATCCTCTGGAGTAGCCGTTTCAGTCAAACAGCTACCTGGGATAGAGATGTGAGTGCTACAGACAGCTCCAGGTTTGCCGTCCAGCAATTTAATATTCTGTGTATGATCCAAAACTCAGAGAACATTTCTTAGTGTTGACGCCTAAGACCTGGGAGTTATTGTTGTTATCTATACATCATATTGTATGTTTTCTGAGAAACCAGGTCTGGAATATCATTCTTCTCTGATTTGTAATGTTAAAGGTTCTGAAATAAATCTGAGATCAATACATTGTTATCAGAAGCATATTAAATGAAATCTGATTGAAGTTTATCATTTCGGTGTTGAGCTTTATTAGTTCTTTGCTCATTTATTTTTCTATGTTTGCGTCCTATCTAATATATCATATGAAGCACAGACCAAGCAAGGGAACAAACATAAACAACAGAAAACCGGGGAAAATTTAGTAAATTAGACTGCAAGCAAACTGTTTGACAAATTTCCTGTGAGTTGAAGACAAAACAAAATTATCAGATCAAGGGGGTATCTAATGAATGGTTCACAAGGCACAACACTTGCTGAAGGTTTTTCAAATGGGATTGCAAGCAATGTGGGGCTTAACCATGGAGGAAACTCCGTAGTTAAACGTGCTTGAGCTGGAGTAGTACTGGGATGAGTGACCTCCCAGGATGTCCTGGTGCTTCACCTCTGTGAGCATCACCAAATGCAACGAGTGCTAAGTGTTCCAATCATTCTCATGAGAGATGGGTTCTTGTGAACCACTACTCATGAAACATGGGTCAATGAGTTTGACTCAAAAAACTACACAGTTGAATCCTAATCGCAATATCAAAATTTGACTTGCTATGGAAAATATCTCCTACTTATCAATTGATGAGCTTAAGGGGCTTTCTAATGAATGGTTCATAAGGCACAACACTTGTTGAAGGTTTTGCAAATGGGGTTGCAAGCAAAGTAGGCTTAACCATGGAGGAAACTCCGTAATTAAGCGCGCTTGAGCTGGAGTAGTATTGGGATGGGCGACCTCCTAGGAAGTCTCGGTGCTTCACCTCTGTGAGCATCACCTAGATGCAATGAGTTAAGTGTTACATTCATTCTCATGAGAGATGAGTTCTTGTGAACCACTACTTATGAAACATGGGTCAATGAGTTTGACTCAAAAAACTACACAATTGAATCCTGATAGCAATATCACAATTTGACTTTTTTGTGGAAAATATCCCCTACTTTTCAATTGATGAGCTTAAGGGGCTTTCTAATGAATGGTTCATAAGGCACAACACCTGCTGAAGGTTTTGCATATGGGGTTGCAAGCAAAGTGGGCTTAACCATGGAGGAAACTCCGTAGTTAAGCACGCTTGAGCTAGAGTAGTACTGGGATGGGTGACCTCTCGGGAAGTCTCGGTGCTTCACCTCTGTGAGCATCACCTAGATGCAATGAGTGCTAAGTGTTCCATTCATTCTCATGAGAGATGGGTTCTTGGGAACCACTACTCATGAAACATGGATCAATGATTTTGATTCAAAAAACTACACAATTGAATCCTGATAGCAATATTACAATTTGACTTGTTGTGGAAAATATCTCCTACTTATCAATTGATGTGCTTAAGGGGATTTCTAATGAATGGTTCATAAGGCACAACACTTGCTGAAGCTTTTGCAAATGGGATTAAAGCAAAGTGGGCTTAACCATGGAGGAAACTGCGTAGTTAAGCGCGCTTCAGCTGGAGTAGTACTAGGATGGGTGACCTCTCGGGAAGTCTCGGTGCTTCACCTCTGTGAGCATCATCTAGATGCAATGAGTGCTAAGTGTTCCATTCATTCTCATGAGAGATGCGCTCTTGTGAACACTGCTCATGAAACATGGGTCAATGAGTTTGACTCAAAAAACTACACAGTTCAATGCTGATAGCAATATCACAATTTGACTTGCTATGGAAAATAACTCCTACTTATCAAGGGGGTATATTCAAAATTTCACCAAAATTCAAATTTTGTGGATGAAATTCGACGAATGCTATGACTTAGGGTGGAACCCATCTCAAAAGTACGTAATCTTTGTGCTCATGTCCACATTATACACCAATGGTGTGTTATCTTTGCAGATTAATGTCAGCAACAACCAAGAAGCAAAGGTAATACTAGAATGTTAGCATCAATAGAAGCCTCTATTCATGCACTTGGCAACTACTACAAGATGTTGCTCCAACAAATCAGGTAGTAAGATAAACTACAAGAACAAGCACCCAATGCCTCAGAAAAGAAGAAAAAATTTAATCAAAAGGCTAGAAAAGACAATTTCCTTGAAGAAAAATATTGAGCTCCCTCTTATGTTACGTAACAGTATTTCATACAAGAAAAATGTTGAGCCCCCTCGTGTCATAGAACAATCTTGTTGGTTCTAAATTGCAAGTGTGTTGTCAAAACCCATCATGGATTCAATGCTTCTAAGCCCTATGGTTGAGTTCCCACATGTTGTGCATGTTTAGGAGACAATAAAACCCAACAAACATCAACTTGATGTAGGGTATATAGGTGTCATAAATTTTCATATGTCCAAATATTCCAAACCTATCAATTTGTGTCCCAAGGTATTTAGAATAATAGTCAAAATCTTCACTTATTGGTTAGACAATCAAAACCCACTTGCACTATAACACATCAAGTCCAAACATGTCATTGTGGAAGTCAAGGACATAACTCCAATAATTGTTTTGATCTCCACCTTTGTCTATCATGTGGTCAACACACAAATTTTGCAAAACAATGTTATAGTAGAGATCCACTAACAAAATCAATGAGTCATATACATTTTTTATGGTTAGATCATTCATGGCAAACAAAGACTTGCCTTTTGCCAAAATTTTGTAGTAAAGTCCAATCCACCATTTTAAATGATGGCTCATCTATTCCTAATGCAAATACTCTTATCAATCTAATCCATAATAAACTCAACACTATAGATATTTTTTAGCAATAGTAAAAAAGCCTATTGAGCTTGTCTACCCCTAATGCAGATGCAATTGTCAATCAATCGATGACGAGCTAAGCATTATAGATGCTAATACATGTACTAGCACTCAATTCCCACATAAGATAGTTATGCTCTTAATCTATTTGGTGTTAGAGAGAGTAGATTTCCACAGTCCATAACTGATCATTGTTTTTTTCCTGGATTCTACTGTGTAAGATTTTTAATTGCATCAAAATCTTACACAGCAGAATCTAAAAAAAAGCAATAATCTATTTATTGTTGATAAAAGCAACGATTTTTTGTACCTATGATTTCCCACTTATGGCACATTTTTCAATCATTGGGTATTTTTTAGGGAAAATACTAACAGCAATTTGCAAATGAAGGCCAAGTCACAAGTTTTTGCGCTATTTTTCTGTGCTTTTTTCAAGATTTTCCCTCATTTCTGGATGCCACTAGTTACTTTTGAATGACAGCCAATTTTTTTCCCTATCAATACTCGATGATTATTTCAACTATGCCTAAACATGAGAAACGCCAAGTTTCTCTCCTATGAAAGTTTCTTCTACAATCTTGTTCTTCAACAACTTGTGATACACCTATTAGGAATGTAAACAACACAGTAAATGCCTTTGCCCAAAGAAACACATACAAATCTGGGACATGAATCATACCCTTTGTCATCTCTATAATAGACTTGTTCTTCTACCCTTTGTTGTGTCCATAATATACTTGTTCTTCCTCTCAACAAAACCCATTTTGTTGAGAGTTGTAAGGCATAATCAACTCCCTATTGATCCCTACATCCTTACATAAGGCATCAAGGTCCTTACGGGTATACTTGCTTCCATTATAAGACCTCAAAACCTTAATCTTCCTTCTTGTTTGTGTAATGTCCCCCTCCATTTAGAATGCCAATAATTAAAAGAATCATTCAAATGAATACATCTGAAATATGTTGAAACCAGGCAGATCAGTCGGAAAATTAGGAATTTAAAGCAATAGCCTATGACAAATGTAGATCAATAATCCAATCACTAAGGCAATTAGATAATCATACCCTGCAACCTCACACAGGTCCAGATCATCTCAAGCATTGAAGCAATTTGGGAATTACACACTACAACCTCTAACAGGTTCAAATCGCTTCAACCACTGGATCAAGGGGACTGAAATCCTCCATCAATTCCCTCTAATAGGTAGCAACACACTCCATACACAGACCTAAAAGATTTCCCTCAATAAGCTTTGTAAGCAGATTTTTCTCTCCAAAAATTAACCCTAACTATAGTAAAACTTCAAACAAAACAGCAAACTTGAATACAAACAGCAAACACTCAAAAATCTATTTTGTATTAAACAAAAACTAAACTACACTAATCTAAAATATTGCTCTCTTTTATTTTTCTGCTCTACTTTCAATTGTTTGCCTTAGGTCAAGAAAAGCTTCTAGGCTTTAAAAACACCCATCTTAGTAGAGCACCAAATTTAGGAAAGAAGCTTTGTTCTAAAACACTAAAGCATAAGAGAATAAGGAGAAGACAGAAAGCACATTGTTCTAGAAATATAAACAACAAATGTTTTTAAAATCCCCCTATATATAAGAAAAGTGTTTTCGTTCTAAATAGAAGACCCGAGGCTCAGCCAAGGATTAAAAAACAGCTGCTGATTTCTGCAACCTAGTGAAGGATAATGTAATGATTTTCGTGAGCATCAGAGTTCGAGGGATTAGCCTATTATTTTGATCTTCGTAGACTAGTATGGTGGATTAGAGGGTCCAGTTTGGGAGTTTTGGAGCTCTTCAGGTCGCCGTTGTAAGTGTTTATTTCACCAAATCTTTCATTTGTTCTGAGGCATTGATATTCAGAGGTTTATGGTTCCATTTTGAGGGACTTACTATTTATAGTAAGTCAATGGATGTTAGAGAGGGACCCTTACTATTTTTAGTAAGGCATCTAAATTGACAGTTGGAGCAGTGGTTTCATATCCCCTGTTTGTAATAAGAATTTTATAAATAATATAATGACAATTAAAATATTAATCCTCCTTCGTTTATAACATCCACTGACAAAACAAAGAATATAATCTATTTTAATAAAACATCTGCTATTATTACAGAACTCCTCATTCATCATATTAGCGAAATAACAAGCATCATAATTAATTAAAGCCACAATATGGTATTACGATTGGAGTACGAAATCAAACACAGAATGTATATCGGAATGTCAATATCTAACATCAGAAATATATATGGCCATTCCTTCATTGCATGTTTGAGTGTGTAAGTGTATTTGAAGAGGTTATGTTACTCTTGAAATGTAAAGCTCAATTCCTTGGTGAATATCTCTTTGTATTTAGATTTCATTTGAGGTAAAAGTGAATGTAATGCCTCTCACTTGAAGTTATTGTGAAGGTGAAAT
>MU227273.1:1866609-1897348 GCA_018584345.1 Thuja plicata
ACTCTTAATGTTATTTTTATGTGGTCAATATATGTGGCCAGTATACTGACTTCTATAAAAATAATATTAAGGAGCCCCATAACCTAGAGGGTTTTATATTAACGCAGAACCCTTAGCCTTTATGTAAACCAATCTTTTCGAATGACCCTGGAGACGGAGAACAGTGGAACTTTCTCTTTCCTCCACATCATCAAACTCTATTTGAATGCCTAGTTGATAAGTAGACACAGATAACCTGCAACTTATAAACCTTTATCTTTAAATGCGTTTAGGGTTAAGGGATGTTGACTCTAGTCATGATTCCCCTTAGACCCTCTTGATAGGAATATTTATATTTAAATCCTTCAAAAAAAAAAAGTTGTTGCGTTTTGGGCGTGAAATTTTTGGGCATGACACAACGGACATTACAAGTGGGTTAGCCAGTGATGAGGTTCGAATCATTAACTAATGGTTATTAATGGAGTTATGACATTCAATTATTATTTAAGTGTTACTTTAATAATAATTAATTATTTTAAGGGAATATTATATTGACTTCATGTGACTTTATTTGACTTTATTATAAAAGGAAATTTATTGATTATGAAGTCAAGTTATTGAAAGGTGCATTTAAGTTGGAATGAGCACCCAATTTTAATGAGATATATTATTAAGTGACCAAGCAAATGTCATTAATGATATTAATGAGCATTTATTATGACTTTTGTTTGGACGCCCTCTTTGGAGATTTATATAAAGTTTTTTTAATCAAATGGGGGCAAAGTAATCATTAAATGTTATTAAATGTTTATTTATATATTGGCGGCCAAGACTTAGAGTTTGCTAAGTCAAATGACAACAAAAGCAAATATTATAATCATTAAAGTGCCCTCTTGAATAAGCTTTGTGGTTTGAACTTTTGAGTGGAAATATAAAAGCTAAGGAGAGAAAAATCGAACCATTATGAGTATTGATGAATTTGCTTGTCTTTTGTAAAGTCTCTGGAGAAAATCCAAGGGTTTCAGCATTGCTCGGAGAATTGTGAATTCTTCTGGCTTCAAGCACTTTGAATTGGTGGAAGATCCAATGATATTGTGCAATTGGGGAATGGCTTCATCCTGGAGTCATTATTGAGCTTTAATTCGGAGGATTTGGTTGATTGTGGGTTCAGATTTTGAGAAGTTTATCAGCAGATAATAATTATTGGTGCCCAGCTATAGGAGACGTGGCCCTAAGAGCAGATATAAGCATCACTATCAGCAGCTGTATCTAATTCATATCAGCTGTGGCTCTTTCCTGTCCTCACGTGTGTTTCCAGGAAGTGGCGTTTAGCTATAAGGCGTAACCAATCATCATCTGGGCTTCCAAATATATTCAGCTTTATGAGTTTGGTGATAATAATGCTTGTATGGAGTCATTTCAATGAATGCTGAAGAAAAATAAGACAGCCACGTTGATTACCAAGTTTTTTATATTATTTGCTAAATAGTTTAGTGGCAATATTGCAAGTATCTATCAAAATGAATTGCTTGAAATCAAATAAGGAAGCATAGTTTGTGGTTGATTTGCAAATTTACAATTCAGTTTCATTTATTGGTTATCATTGTCAAAAAACAAAAGTATAAATTTCAAGAAAAAAAAGATATAACATTGCAAAAACCCAAAAAGAATTCTATCAATTACCAGGTGTTTGGAGTTAGAGCCAGCAGGGCTCTTACAAATAACAGCACCCAAAAAATTCATTCAGAAATTAGCATTCTTTCTAAAAGAGAAAATATTGATTTTGAATCAGTTGTACTCTTTCTTATTTACCTTCTACTTTTAGACAGAGTTGAAAGTGTGCCCTAAGGTAGTGATAATGTGGATCTCTCTGTCATGAAAAAGATGAGAAAACAACTCAAATATGGAATCGATGTATATGAATTTGTAAATGTTCTATACTCTTGCTTGATAGAGATGCAATTGCATTGCTCCTTGTATTGTTGGATCGATATGCCATATGTCTGGCTAAAAATTAAGCTATTATATCAACAGCATTTCTTTGTAATTGAGGGAATTAAACTGCGAATGTCTGGTTGTTTAGAATTCAATCCATGTATCAATTTGTTTTGCTCTAATGCGTACAGAAGTTGAACATCAGACTGCAACCAGGTGAGGGCTTGATTGTTAATATGGGCATTTGAGTTTTGATTTGTTGTGGTTATGCAACGGGTGACTACGTCTTAAAATAAACTTCCAACAACAACATGTTAGTTTTCACTTGATTTATATTTTTTCTTTTTCTCTTTGACAGATAGGTTGACAAGTCTCCAAAGCTCTACCCATATTTCCACATTCATAAGCATGTTCCAGTAATTGATTAAACGTCATGCACTACCATACATCATCTCAATAATAATTTTGTTTGGCAACTTGATTCCATCTACAAACACAAGTTTGTCTTCCCTTCCTATACGTATCGAGAAAGACAAAGATTCTCATTCACCAGCATCTCTATAGGATCCTCACCATCATAATCATGAGGCACCATGCACTCTTGAGATGGTTAGCCACACAACCCATGAAGGAAAAATTGTTTTGGATAACATACATCTTCTAAACCAAGCTCCACTTGTGAGCAAGTCTTTTGACCACCACCTCACCAACTTACTACCTTCTCCCATAGTTGCATTCCGAGGGCACTATAATTAATGCAATGTAAAGCTTGTTCTTATCTCTCCAACTCAATCCACTCTACTTCCTCAAGCCAATTTGAAATTCAGAAATTGATGATGTACATATTACTCATCCACTTCCTCAATCAATGGTGGGTCTTTTTTTTAATTAGTCAAATTGGCACTAAGGGGAGCATACCCAAAACATAGATACAAACATCAACAAACAGGCTAAGCCCAAAATCCAAAAAAAAGGACTAACAATCCTATCTATTACTCCAAACACGCTTCTTCCACACACTCCCACTCTGTGGTTGTCGGGGTGGGGGACCTAGATTGCCAATATTGGAGGTCGTCCCGACACTTGAACCGTTCCCACAAGCTCCTTCAAAAATTTGATGTCCCTGCAGACCTAAACAAGTGAGCCTCCTCGTCCTCCTTTGTCACCCAAATCAGAAGGGGATCCACGGGCCATTGTAATGGAGGTCAAGTCGTGGCCAAGTCCCCACAGAAGACAAAATCCAAATCCGCAAACCACCATATTGAGATAGTGTTGCATATGTACCCTCCACTTTGCCTTAACCAGTTTCTACTTGAGGAACTTCGCCATGCTCTTTCTTCTCGAGCTTGCAGTGGCCAAACCATGAATAATAATGCCACATCATTGTTGACCTTGTAACGATAGGTTGATTTGAAAAAGGCTTCTCCAAGGATATTTTTAATGGCTTTCATCCCCTCTAGTTTCGGCATGTTAAAAAATTCTTTAGCTGCTAAATGATGGCCTACTATGGTGCTTCACGGCTAATAATGTGATCTGCCATCATTTTCCTCATTTAATTCTCCTCCACCTTAGGCATTAATGTGTTATCCTCAAGTGCCCTTTCTGCTAGTCTGAACTCTCCGTTTTGGAGATTTAAGTCTGTCAAATCTATGGCAGTTGTGTTAGCATTCAAAACCACTTCATGGAAGAAGCTTTTTTACCTTCCAGTTCAACATGTCTTGGCGGCAAATTGCAATTAACAAGTCCCCCTCTAAGTGGAGTTTCTAGAACACCATTCTATTACATAATAGAATACCAAACCATGCTGCCATTAGCTCCGCTTCGTTATTTGTTCCAATTGATAGTTTCCTGACCTCGACTACCATAATCTTGCCATTGTGGTCTTTGAGCACACATCCAACATCAAATGGCCCTAAGTTAACCTTGGCAGCCCCATCGAAGTTGAGTTTAGCCCACCCCTCATTAGGAGTCTATTGGACATTTGCTCTTGGCTTAGAAAAAGGATCAACCCGAGACGACCCATAAACAGGGAAATCAGTGGTAGGTTTTGATCTTGAGGAAGCTTCCTCAAAATTCCAAGATGGACTCTTCATAGCTTCAACATTAACATCCTCTCCTAAATTGCATTATGTTTGTGAGGACACCCATGGGCTTCACTTTCAGCAACTTGTGATTGAGATACACACCATGCTACAAACTCATTCCCCATTGCAACATTATCCATTCAACACAAAGATCATTCAAGGAGATCAATACTTTTTTTATTTTGTTTCTCCATGCAAGAATCCTTTTGGCATTGGTGAGGCATTTAATTTCCAATATATTCCATTCCAACTCCTTTCATTAACTAGATTATATCCATCTAGGAACTTAGTAATTTAACTCTTGTTGTTTCTCATAATCATCTGTGGAAGTGTAGATGAAAAAAGTAGGGGAGCAGCTTAAACGGCTACAAAGAGCACATAGGAAAAAACCAAGATTAGGTATGTAATGTGTAGATAAAAATAAATTTGAAGTAGTTAGACAGCTGAAACAACTATAAAGGGTAAATCAGAATGAAGTAAAAGTAGGTGGACAGCTGGAACAATTGGAAAAATAGAAATAAACTAGAGGTAAGGCAGTTGATAACAGTAATTTAATTGTGGTAAAATATTTAGCCTCTCAATATTGGCTTTTAATATGTAAGTTTAAATAGACTCTGAAATAAATTTAGAAATAGAAGCATGCCAAAACTCCAAGCCAGATCAAAAATTTTAAAAAATCTCGGACCATTTTCTCCTTTAGGCTGTATTCTAAGCTTGGCTTACATGCTCCTCTGTACATAAGGTCTGCATGCACATGAGTTGACTTTCTCTCCGAAAAGTTTGGGCCTGCATGTGTGTTTGATGTTTCTAAAAGAAAATCAAAAATGAAATTTTCAAAATACGGGGTTTGTGTGCAAAAGAAAATATTTCAAGTCAAAATATTTTGCCTGATTTTATAATTTGGATGGCTTCCTAGGAATATCTCGGGAATATGGCTTGTGAGGGATAACTTTCTAGTGGTAAAAGAGCCTTTCCACAAACCCTAAAGGTAATGGGCCTATTAAGAAACCCTAAAAGACCCGGAGCACGAGAATAAATATGAGAAATTCCACTGTGGCCGCTCCCATCTTAAGACAGACTTTTCAAATTTCATTAATTATGTGATAAAGAATCCAAAACTTTGAAGTTGCAAGGAATGGTTGTATGAAAGTCCAAGGCAAGTGGAAGAATACAAGGGGTATTAGAATAATATCCTTCATAATATCTTTATTATTTATTTTTTAATGGTCAATATTGTAACTTAGTGTAAATATTAGATTGTTTCTATTTTAACAAATGTTTCGTTATAGAAACATCTATTTTGTAATCCTTTAAATGATCATTTGATCATTCCACTTAATTCATTCAATTATTTACCAAAACATGGTATCAAAGCGGGAAAGACAAAATTAGTTTGTTTTTTTAAATTTCGAATGAAATTTTTTCAGTTTTCTTGAAAAAACGAATTTTTTCGCCAAAGATTTTTTCTTGAGTTTTTCGAAGAACTTCTTGTCTATCATTTTTTTAAGAACCCTAACCCGTTGTTATTTTCTTCCTTCTGCTAGCTCGCATCGACGGCCATTTATTATTAAAATCGCAACCTTCTAAAAAATGCATTTTCACATTTTCTCTTTCTATTTCAAGTCGCCATTTTCAAATTTGTGGTCACTATAAGTCGTCTATGGTTTTGAAACACGTAGTTCTGCAACGTATAGATCTCTGCGACAAGATTTTTTGTGTTTTTCGGCCCGTCGTTTCTCTGCCACAAGATTTTTTTTTGAGATTTCTTGACAACGGGAGGCATTTCTTGCAAATGACAACTTGTTTTCTTAGTTTCCTGGCTCGCACAACCATCTCCTTGGTCACTTTTTGTTGCAGATAGTGTTTATTTCTTCTGCAGATGTTTTTTCTCAGTCCATGACTAGGGCTTGCGATTTTCTTCACAAATCTATGACGGGTTTTCTATTCTTCGAGAAAGCTTCTAGTTTCTTCCATTTTTCAGTGTTTGCAGACCTTTTCCAGTCAGCTAGGGTTTTTGAAAAACCCTCTGATTTTTGGGTCGAATTCAAATTTAACCTACAGATTCTTTGTGGGTTTTTCACGAAGATTTCTGGTCTTCGTCAAAAAAATTTGGGTCTGAGAAAAATCTGTACATTGGGATTTGTGTCAATCATACTTCATATTTCTTAAAGTCTGTACCTTAATCTGCCTCTATTTGTGCATTGGGATCCATACCTCAAATTTCCTAATCTATTTTTCGCCTCTTCAGAATTTCTCATTTTTTGTGCCTCGGGAAGCATGCAAGATGGCATCTTTGACCAACATAATGTTGGAAGGCAGTCAACGATTCAACAGCAAAAATTACAACACATGGAAGCAGCGAATGATGACTATCTTTGAGTATCGTCGTCTTGATGAGCTCGTTTTGGGTAAAGGGTCTTGTCCTACCGAACCTAGACAAGATCAAGATAAGTTTGATGAGTGCAATCGAGAAGCGGTCATGCTTATCAAGCTTTCAGTTATTGATAATCAACTACCACAAGTGTCATCCGGCAAGATAGCAGCAAAGATCTGGACTATTTTGAAGGATATACATGAGATATTAGAATAAAAGTTGTGCATTCTTCCTGAAGAACCAATTATTCTCTATCGTGATGGATGAGTGTATGTTCTTACAAGAGCATCTGACAAAGATTAAGGACATTCGAGATCAGCTAGAGGCCATTGGTCAAAAAATGGAGGAAGAGGATATGATAGTAATAACCCTGAAGAGTCTACCTAAATCCTATGAGCACTTCATCGAAACACTCAACATTATTGCAGCTAATGTTGACTTAAAGTTTCCATACTTGTGCACCAAACTTCTGCAACAGGACCATTGGAAATAACAATTTGATAACAGTGCAACTTCATCCTCCTCACGACAAGCGAGCCTTCACAACCAAATCCTTTCACAAGAATAAGGGTGAATCTCAATCAGCTCAACAAAAAGACTCCACTTAGTCTCAGGATAGCTCGAAGAAGAAGAAAGTTTAGTGTAACTATTGCCACAAATTTGGCCACATGATAAAGGATTGTCAGAATCAAATTTCTTCTGAATAGCAAAAGCAGGGAGAGTCTCAGCCTAAGGCCAATGTCGCAAAGCACTCAGGGCAAAAAGAATCTGCATTTTATGCTTTCGTGGTGAAACGCCTTGTAGATCATGTGAAGTCTTTTGCTTACTACATAGACTCCGGTGTTTCTCGACACTTCACTCATCGACGTGATTGGTTCACAAACTTCTCACCTTTCACCGATTCAGTCATTTTTGGAGGAAGAGAAGAGTATACTGTTGTCGGCAAAGGCAACGTGTAGATACAATCTGGTCAAAGGAATCTCATATTCCTCAATGTATACTACGTTCCTGGTATAGAACTAAATCTTCTCAGTGAGCCAAATCATGCGGAAGTTTCCTCAACTTGATGGGGTCTTCAGTTCACACAAGTGTTCGATTATTGATCATGCGACTCGCACTACTGTGGTTGTTGGCATCGAGGATCATGGTCCATACAGACTTGTGGATTCAAGTGATTCTCTTGAGCATGCCTTTGCAGCTAAATCATCTTCCATCAACAGTCTCTGGCATCAACGATATGGCCACCTGAACATTCACTATCTTTCTCAGCTTGTTCGGGAAGATCTAGTCCTTGGCTTAACTGAGATTCAAACTCGGCATCACCGAGTTTGTGGAGCTTGTCAGGCTGGGAAGCAGCACAAGACACCATTCAAGGATGGTGACACATGGCCACTTGATAAAGGACTGTCAGAATCGGATTGCTTCTGAATAGCAGAAGCAGGGAGGGTCTCAGCCTAAGGCCATTGTCGCAGAGCACTTGGAGCAAAAAGAATCTGCATTTTATGCTTTCATGGCCAAACGCCCTATAGATTATGTGAAGTCTTTTGCTTGGAACATAGACTCTGATATTTCTCGACACTTCACTCATCGATGCGATTGGTTCATAGACTTCTCACCTTTCACCAATTCAGTCATTTTTGGAGGAAAAGAGTATACTGTTGTCGGCAAAGGCAACGTGCAGATACAGTCTGGTGGGAGGAATCTCATATTCCTCAATGTATACTACGTTCCTGGTATGGAACTATATCTTCTCTCAGTGAGCCAGATTATGCAGCATTCTCCTCAACTTGATGTGGTCTTCAGTTCACACAAGTGTTCGATTGTTGATCGTGCGACTCGCACTACTGTGGTTGTTGGCATCGAGGATCATGGTCTGTACAGACTTGTGGATTCGAGTGATTCTCTTGAGCATGCCTTTGCAGCTAAATCATCTTGCATCAGTAGTCTCTAGCATCAGCAGTATGGCCACCTAAACATTCACTATCTTGCTCAACTTGTTCGAGAGGATCTAGTCCTTGGCTTACCTGAGATTCAGAATCAGCATCACCCGAGTTTGTGGAGCTTGTTAGGCTGGGAAGCAACACAAGACACCATTCAAGGATGGTGACACATGGCAAGCCTCACAGGTATCGCAGTTGGTTCACGCTAATGTATGTGGTCTAATGAATCCATCTTTTGTTACTGGTGCTAGGTATTTCTTGCTTTTTCTTTATGATTTCAATTGTAAATGTGAGTGTACTTTCTTAGACAGAAATCAGATGTGTTTATTGTATTTCAGAAGTTTAAGGCCTTAGTAGAAAAAGAGTCAAGCTGTTCCATAGTCACTCTTAGGTCAAATAATGGGGGGGAGTTTTGTTCTTATGCTTTCTCCAATGTAAATATTAGATTGTTTCTATTTTAACGAATGTTTCGTTATAGAAACATCTGTTTTGTAATCCTTTCCAATGATTGTTTGATCATTCCATTTAACTCATTCAATTATTTACCAAAACAAGGGGTAGATGTGGAGAGTGCAGCAAGACGAATGGTTCTTGATCCAAAGCTACTAATGGAAGCACAAATATGTTTGATGTCACCTCTAACATATTGCAACGAGAAACCTGTTCAACATAGGGTGACCACTTTGTTATGTGAAGATAACACCCATTAGCATGGAAACTTCTATGGCCACACAGTGGACCTATTGGAAAGCATGAGGACCAAGCACCAGATTCAAGTTGCAGTGGCTCAGCCCTTCCAATGACCCTCGCAACTCGCTTGACCCATCCTCTTCAGAATGGCTGCAAACATGATGAGTACATTGACAAGGATACATGGAGGATGAAGATGGAAATGTTAATTTGAACACAAAAACTTATACGAACTATACATGACAAATTTAATATAGTCTAGTTTTTCTTGGTTGGCTCTGAATTGCTGCCTATAAACACAGTAGTGCTTTCTGAGATATACTTAAATTATTAAAAGTATTAAAACTTGTTAAATAAAATTATTAAAAGTATTAAAACTTGTTAAATAATCTCTTTTGATTGCTCACTTTTCTTCCTTTTGCGGCCAGAGTGAAGAAAAATTGGCATGGAAATGAACGAGCAGAATGGAGAAGAGTAATTTTTGTTTGATTGCTGGTTGTGACACTACAAGGAAGTTTTTCACCAAATAAGAATCCCATGTGCATCACTGGATTTATAACTGATGAGAAGCAAAGAGAAAACAAAGAGAGAAAGTGAGAAGAAAGCAAAATAGTTTTCAGAATTCCCAAGCAGTTTTCTAAAATGAATAAAAGTCCATTGAAAGAGAGTGAAATGGTACAAAAATTTGCTATAAAAGAGTGCAAATTAAGTAGAAGAGAGTTGTCAAAATAACTGCCATTACTTTACTTTTCTTACTCCTTTGTTCTACATATGTTAATGTTAAACAAGAAAGAATTGCATGAAGTTTAAATTGTGACTCCAATTAAAAACTGAATCAGGAATTCAAATGAGAGATAAAAGGTGAGGAAAATATGACAGTGCAGTGTCATTATACTCTTTTCGGCTGTATGCATTCCTTTTGTTTTTCATCTTCAGTATTAATCAGTGAGGAAGAGAGTACAGAACAAGATAAGTGATTAAACTATCTCGTAGACTTGAGTTGCAACATTTTTTTAGCTTTGAATTTGTTCTACATAGAAAATAAGTATGAACTGTAAAAGCAATGAAACTAGGGCTCCGCACTTGTATTTGAGCTGTAAAAGCAATGAAACTAGGGCTCCGCACTTGTATATGAAATGAAAACCATTATTGGCATGCCTTATAAGATAAAGACCCAAGCCCTCAGGTGATATAAATCAATCTTAGAGTAATACAGTTGTTCTGATTTCGCTGAATGACACTATTTTTACATTAAAAATTTCAGCATTGCTCAATTGCCGGCTCCTGATGTCTAACAACTCCTACCATTATCATGGCTCATCAAGCATTTCTTTGCAGAAAATTTTAGGTCTTTTTTCCTGATGACAAGGTAGCAGCAGCTACTTCTGCATTTTGTTCCAACTATTCTGAAGTGGCATGGGGAGATAAGGATATTGGTGGCACTATGGGTGCATATTCCAGCCCTGATAAATACTTTGTGGCCACAAAGGGTCTGGGACCTAAAGCAACTCGGTAAGAGAAAGAAAAGGGCAGCAGGTGTTGTCCAAGGCAAGGATCAAACCCCACAACTCCTCCAAGTCCTCCCCTGTTCTGACTTTTGGGGATAAAGTTCTAGAAGAAGACAATTATTTCTCCGAAATGATCTGATTGGTTGCTTCAATCATTTTTGGCCCAACATTTATGATCTGCGCCAATAGCTATCAAATTCTTGGTGGCCTCATATGGAAAGTGATCTTGAAAATACATTTCTGTGCAAGGAACTTTTATTGCTGTTTTTTAGTTGCCGAGATGAGCCAGGAAAAAAAATTCTGCAAAGAAATGCTGGAGGAGCTGCAATGACAATAGGAGTCAGTGCTCATTGGGAACCACCAACTAGGCAAGGCTTATCGTAATGCTGAGGTTTTTAACTTCAAAAATGGTGTCATTTAGCTAAACAAGTACACAATTATTACTTGAAGATTAATTTATTTCACCTGAGGGCTTTGGTAATTATCTTATAAGACATGTCAATAATGATTTTCGGTATATTTAAATTTTAAAAGTCTCAAGCCCTAGTTTTATTACATTTACAGACTTCTTTTCAATATAAAACAAATTTAAAGCTAAGGTTAAAGCTAAGGAACTGCAAATCAAATTTCGTAACCTCTAGCACGAGCAATGAGATGGAAGGGTATTCCTCAAGATTTGGCAGCACATGTACTACTTCAAAAGCCAATGAAAAACATGTAAGGAATTATTTATTAGCTTGTTGTCCTCTGCTTTTGCAAAGACTGGGACCTTAGTAATCAAGCAGAAGAGAACAACATTCCTGCTTCTGATTAAAATAGTATATCTTTTACTAGCTAGGAAAAGGCTTTTTGGCTGTGTGATGTCATTTTCAATAAACACTCTTTCTTATTCGGAATCCCACCAAGGACAAATATACGACTTTGATTTCACTTTCTTGTAAATACTCTTTTTTATTTGGAATTCAACCGAGGGCAGATATGAGATCTTGATTTCACATTTACCTGCTGGCAAAGTAACACTTGCTACTACAAATCATCATTAACCATCTCAAACTTGTTGGGTTAGGCTTACAACGATATTATTCAGCGAATAATTCAAAACTTAAGGCTAACCCGATAACATAAGCCCTCTGCGTCGAAGGAAAAGGCCATTAAAACTAAATATTCTCAACTGCAGATAACACACACAATCTAATTTACCGTGCAATAACCTAACAAATTCGGAGAAAAAAAAGCTCTTATAATTGCATGGAATATTAAATTCCAAAAGTTGCACAAAATGTAGAAACTCTGCTAAAATAAGGCAGACACAATTATTCAAACCATATCGAAATGCCAAGATCTTAGTCGAAGAAAACTTATTCAAGGAAAAGAAAAACTCCTTACGTACCTTTTTCAGACTGACTCAATCATGACCAGGCCTGGAATTTGATAGATTTCTGAAAATGAAGAGGGCTTCAATGTAACTGTCAGCAGGTACGTTGTTCGTTATTTGAGATCTTAGAACGGAGGAACAAATATAGTCTCGAGGTAGTGTACTTTTTATTAAAACATATAATATAGTTTCAAATTTATTTTGTTTTATTTACATTTATTCGTAAAAATTAATCATGATTTTCAATTTTTTCTATTATGTGAGAATGATTTAAGTATGATTTTCTAAAATGAATTTTTAAAACTTAAATTTTAAATTTGAATTTGAGTCTGGTTTCTTTCTTCTATTTAAATGTTATATGATTGTAGTATCAAATATTTACATATCATGATGTAGGTTTTAAGACAAAGAAGCAATGTAAAATGGTTTTTTTTTGCCCTATGCAAGACCATCGGCTCAAATTATTATTGAAGTGCTCATATGAGATAAGTAGAGGCGTTGCAAAAACCTTAGGGAGTCTGTTTCAAGAGGCGAAGCATATAGGGAGATTAAATGTTGATATTGTCGCTATGATTTTTGCATGGGGGCTTGAATTGGGTGAGAAGATAGAAACAATCAAATGGGTGCTTCACTCCCTATTTGAAGAGGCTCTACTAGATGGTATGGAATCCTTTCTGGAGTGGGCGAATCCAGGTGTGGGTTTTGACTATAGTGAATATTTTGAGGACTTGGATGATGCAACAGAGCTAGGGTTTGTTCTATTTGTGAGGTGGCCCAAATGGGTGGATAGAGATGTCTACACGTTGGAGATTTTAACCGAGTGGGAGAATTTGAAGATGACTTTGAGGAGGCACAAATTTGCAGCAGAACTTGTGGGGGCAGCTTTTCCCCAGCGAATCTCACGAAGGCATAGGTCGAACAGAGGGAGACGTGCTCGTGTTACAGCATAGACAAGGTAGGTGATGCATAGTGTGAAAGATCAAAATGTATTTTTGTTTGGGCTCATTTTGTTAGGAATAACAGTCCACAAGCACAACTGAGAGGGGGGTGAATCAGTTGTGATATAAAATATTAAACTTTAAACTTTATAAACCAAAACTGCAATGCAAATGATAACACAGTAAATGTCAACACAATAACATAATACTTATTTTAGAGCTAGATTTCTGGTTTTGATTGTGTGTGTTTTTAAGCATCAACGTTTCGGATCACACTCTGTGATCCTGATGATGGATCACGGAGTGTGATCCGAAACGTTGATGCTTAAAAACACACACAATCAAAACCAGAAATCTAGCTCTAAACTCAATGGATTGTAGAAATCTGATCGATTAAATAATACTTATTGTCGAGGAAACCCTATTAAATGTAAAACCCCGGTGGGAATTAGCACCCACAAATAATGTACTGAGAGTATATTATCCATGTTAAAAAGATTTACCTTTGTTAGGAGCTTATTACAACATTACAGTACATAGTCCCTGTTAGGAGACAGACCCTATTAGGAGTCAAGAAAAGTAGTAGGCTCACTGCCCAGGCACACTACCCAAAGAAGGTTAAAGCCACCCTCAAGGATTCACAATCTGAACAAGTGTATATAGGAAATATACAATCCAATGAGTTGTCTGATAGCAACTGTCTTTGCTTGGTCAGTTCCAATGGAGTATCTTTATCACATTCTCTACTCTACATTCGGCAAAACAAGCCTCGCAACTTTCACTTCTCTTCCTTTTTCATCTCTACCACATCTTTCCAAAAGAAAAGATCACTCATATATACCATGTTACAATAATTCATTTGGTCAGCCAATTAAGCTTTCCAAATGCACAAATAATTAATTAGGCCAGTTAATTAGGCTTTCCCAAAATACAAATATTTATTTAACCCCTTGCTAAGATACACACGATACCTATAACAAGTAAACATCAAATATGATTCATCAAGTATACGCCAAGATCCACAATCCACGCTCACAATTCATAATATGCACTACATATCTGAAGTCAGCCACCAAAAGGTCTCCTTCAGAATACACGTCACAGCTGATGTCACCAACATGCTCATGCAAATCGTTCAATACCAAACATTCCTCAATATGTCCTCTGTCAACTAGTAAGCTCGCATCACCTAAAATATCTTCGTCTGTAAGATATATCAAAAACACAGAGACCTACTCTGTCAAGCATCACAGTTACAGTCTAGAAACCAGACTCCATTGAAACAATTGTAACATCCTCAATATGCAACATAAAGCCAAGCGACCTTAGGAATAAGGTCAACACACATTCTTCTTCTTATAACCAACTTTGATCGTTTTGAAACATTCGTACAGTGTCCATACACTTCTGCCAGTCAAGTAACCAGTATGTTCTCTTCACAGAAACATATGTTGACATTAGTGACAAAACATGAATATCAATAGCATGAATAGTATCCAAATCTAATATCATCTAACAATCTCCCCCTTTGGCATTGATGGCAATATGTGGGAAATTTCATCACTCTCTCAATACAATCTTCTCAATATCCTCAACACAAATCTCCCCAAAACAGTAGGGATTTTCACATAGAATCCTTCCCCCTTTGGCAGCAATGGAAAAGGGTGTCATAACTTATCTGTAATCTTTTGTAGCTTTTTCAAATCTTCATGTCCAACAACCAGTTACAAGATCACCCAAATGTGCTCTAGTATTCCTATGATCACTCCCCCTAAGGAGTAGATCCACACATCAAGTCCAGAAAATGATATAGCTCTGAAAGCCACTAGACTGATGCATATTTGTATCAATTAATTATCACAAGGAGGGGCTCTGACCCCAAGCATGCTTTTGAGATACTCAAAAGCATCTTTTGGCAAAGGTTTTGTAAATATATCTGCTATATGTTTATTTGTGCTAATATACTCCAGTTTAATCTCTTTCTCTGCTACCTTCTCCCTCAAGAAATGATATTTAATAGAAATGTGTTTAGTCTTTGAATGCATAACATGATTCTTCGACATTTTTACTGTGCTAGTGTTATCACAATGGATAACCACTGGTTCTTCAACAATTATTCTAATGTCCTTCAGCATTTATTTCATCCAAACAACTTGTGTGCAATTTATTGTAGTAGCAACATACATTGATTTAGCAGTAGACTGAGAATATAGTTCTGCTTCTTACTTAACCAAGAAACCAGCCTTTTCCCAAGTAAAAATGCACCACCACTTGTAGTTTTTCTATCATCCACATTACCTGCCAAATCAGCATCAGTATAAGCCTTCAAAATAAAATCATCTGATTTTTCATACCATAATCCATATTTTGTTGTTCCTTTTAGGTATCTTAAAATTCTTTTCACAGCAACAAGATGTATCTCTTTGGGATCTACTTGATATCTTGCCACAATTCCAACTGCATTGGTAAAATCTAGTCTAGTGTGAGTTAGATATTGTAGACCACCAATCATAGATCTATACTTTGTCTGAAAAACACTTTGAGTCTCATCATTACTAGTCAGTTTGTATCCAGTCACCATAGGTCTTCCAACAGGTTTACAATCTTCCATTCCAAATTTCTTCAACATTTCCTTAAGATACTTGGTCTGAGATATAAAAAATGTCATTCTTACTCTGATTGATTTGCAAACCAAGAAGAAATTTCATTTCACTAATCATTGACATCTCAAATTCATTTTCCATTTCTTTAGCTAACTTCTTACTCATCTTATCATTGCCTCCAAAAATGATACCATCAAAAAAAACTTCTATGATTAAGATTCCATCTTCATCATTTCTTAAATATAAATTATTATATGAATTACCTTTTCTGAAACCAAGATGAAGTAGATACTTGTCCAGTCTTGCATGCCATGCTCTCGGTGCTTGTTTCGGTCCATACAATGCTTTCATCAATTTACAAACCATGTCTTCATCATTTGTCAAAGGAGAACCATCAGGTTGCTCAATGTATACTTCTTCTTCCAGATCACCATTCAAGAATGTTGATTTCACATCCATGTGATATACTTTAAATTCTTTATGTGTAGCATAAGCAAGAAATAATCTCACAGCTTCCAACCTAGCAACAGGAGCAAATGTTTCTTCATAGTATATGCCTTCTTATTGCGAGTAGCCCTTACACACCAATCTAGCATTGTTTCTTACCATTGTTCCATCCTCATTCATCTTATTTCTGAAAACCCATTTAGTTCCTATCACATTTTTGTTCTTAGGTCTTGGAACCAATTCCCAAGTATTTTTCTCTTTATCTATTCAAGTTCTTCTTCCATATATTTAGTCCAAGATTCATCTCTACATGCTTCATCAGTAGTTTTCGGTTCAACTTGAGAAATCAAACAAATTTCATCTCTAACTCTAGATCGAGTCATCATACCCTTACTTGCATCACCAATAATTTGATCTTCAGGATGGTTGTTCTTAACATACCTTGGATTCTTTGGAGTCTCAGTAACCTCAATCAAATCATCTTTAATTTCATTTTCAATCATCAAAGGTTCTTCAGGCTCAATAGTGACCTCTTTCATTTCTGTAATCTGACCACAGTCATATATTCTTTCCTGAATCTGAAACTTTTCATCTATCCTCACATTGGCACTTTCAATCAACTTCCTCAATCTCACATTGAAACATTTATATGCTTTACTCTTAGTAGAATAACCAATAAAAATTCCTTCATCACTTCTAGCATCAAACTTCCCTATCCCATCATCTCTTTTGATATAATATTTACTTCCAAATATTCTAAAATATTTTACAGTAGGTGTATGATCAAACCATAATTCATAAGGAGTCTTACTTGTACCTTCTCTAATCTGAATTATGTTCAAGGTGTACACAGCAGTGCTAGCTGCTTCTCTCCAATGAACATGTGACACATTTCCTTCTATCAACATAGTCCTTGCAGCATCTAATATAGTTTTGTTTCTTCGCTCTGTTATCCCATTTTATTGTGGAGTTCTAGGAGCAAATGTTTGTCTTTATATTCCATGTTCTTCATAGTAGGTATTAAATAAATCTTATGTAAAATCTCCACCTTTGTCTGATCTCAAACATTTTATCTTCAAACCAAATTCACTCTCAACTTTTGCTTTAAATAACTTGAATTTGTCAAATGCTTCAGACTTCTCTCTCAAATATGTAACACACATCATTCTAGAAAAGTTATCAACAAAAAGTATAAAGTACCTTTCACCATAATAAGATCTTGTTCTTGTAGGACCACACAGATCTATATGCACCAGATCCAACTTCCCTTTTGCTGAATAATATTTGCTTCTAAAAATGCTTCTGGTTCGCTTCCCCATAACACACTATCTACACATAGTGTTAGATGGCTTTACAATCTTAGGTAGATCTCTTACAGCATTAGGCATGCTTTCCTTCACAATGTTATCAAAGTTAACATGACAAAATCTTTTATGCAATAGCCAATTGTCATCAATCTTCGCAATAAAACAAGAAGCTTCAGATGTATTCAATTCAAATACATTACCTCTAGATTTAGTACCAGATGCGATCAAGTCTCCTGATTTACTTCCGATAGAGCATTTCCCATCAATGAATTTCAATTGATAACCTCTGTCCACTAACTTTCCAACACTCTCAACAGATTATGCTTAAGTCCATCAATAAGTAATACATTGTTAGTATTAGTTTTTTCATCCAGAGAAATAGATCCAACTCCAATGATAAGTTTAGGAGTATTGTCACCAAATCTAACAACTCCACCATCATATCTTTTCAAATTTACAAATTTATTTTTATCTCCAGTCATATGATGTGAACAACCACTGTCTATAACCCCTTCAAATTTCTTTTCAACACGAGATACTAAGGCTCTTTCCTCATGTATAGGTTCATCATCCTTTATAACAATAAATCCAATTTCATCACAGTCACCATCATCATCAGAAACACTCTCACTAGCATAATAACATTCCTTGTCTTTAGGATACTTTGATTCGTAAAACTTAGTTTTATGCTTAGGAACCCTTGTAGGACATCTAGATGCAAAATGACCAATCTTGTTACATGAAAAACATTTCAAAGGTAATTTGCCTTCAAATTTACCCTTACCTCTCTTCTCTCTTCTAGCGATCAATGATACCACTTCATCTACCTTTCTTTCTTCCTCCTAAATCGGTTCTCATTCCTTAGCATAATCTCCAAGCTCTTCTTTCAGATCACTTTTACTGGTGCTCGCAATTCTAGATAAGTCTTTTATTTCTATGCCCGGTTGCCTTGAATGTTGACTCAACTTTAGGTAAAGTATCTCCCAATTCTGCAGCCTAAAAATTAGTTATCTTACCAATCAACATCTCTCTAGTGAAGTTTGGTGTCAAAGGTATGATCTCCTCTATAGCTTGTACTTTAGTTCTATATGCAGGTGTCAAAGATCTAATATTTTTTGCAATCACTTCTTCCTCATGATTAGTACCTCCAAATTTTATAATGCCAGTAACCACTTCAGTAATTCTTTGTCCATATGCCCTAATTTTCTCATCTTCTCTCATCTTTAGTGATTCCATCTTTCTCTTCCATTTTTGTAGCTTTGCCTATTTTGTAAACTTATCTCCTTCATACAGTGCCTCTAATCTTATCCAAATCTTATTTGCAGAGTCCAAGTCTTTTACTTCTGTGAATTCACCTTCAGAAAGTGCATTGATCAATGATTCCCTTGCAACCATATTACATGAAAAATAGCTTCTTCTCATCTTCAGTACCTTTCTCTAGTTCATCCTTAGTCTCTATTTTTTCATTATTCTCTATGATCATCCAGTAGTCGATTCCCAAACATAGAAAATGTGTTCTCATCTTGTTCATCCAACTGTCAAAGTTTTCAGGATCAAATTTTAGACTATCCTTCTTGTAGTAAGTCATCTTTAGGATCACCTCAAGGTGTTAAGCTTTCTCTCTAAGGACCAGTAGCTCTGATACCAATTGTTAGGAATAACAGTCCACAAGTACAACTGAGAGGGGGGTGAATCAGTTGTGATATAGAATATTAAACTTTAAACTTTTAAAACCAAAAATGCAATGCAAATGATAACATAGTAAATGTCAACACAATAACATAATACTTGTTATCAAGGAAACCTTGTTAAAGGTAAAAACCCAGTGGGAATTAGCACCCAAAAATAATGTACTGAGAGTATAGAATCCTTGTTAAAATGTATAGCCTTGTTAGGATCTTATTACAACATTACAATACAAAGTCCCTGTTAGGACTCAAGAAAAGTAGTAGGCTCACTGCCCAAAAAAGGTTAAAGCCACCCTCAAGGATTCATAATCCGAACAAGTGTATATAGGAAATATACAATCCAGTGAACTATCTAATAGCAACTATCTTTGCTTGGTCATTTTCAATAAAGTAACTTTATCACATTCTCTGCTCTACATCCAGCAAAACAAGCCTCACAGCTTTCACTTCTCTTCCTTTTTTCAATTTCTACCAGGGAAAACTTTAGGGGCAAATATTTGCCATTTGGCGAATCTCTCATGTCAAGGACCCAAAATTTGGTGAATATAATGCGTATATCATGTGGGTCGTGTCGCCTGAACTTTGTAAATTTGGGTCAAATTCTCGGGCCCATCGCCTATCGGTTTATGTAAATTTATCCTTTTCTTTCACAATATCGCCAATCGAATCTAATTTTTGGACATAGTAGATTGAAAAAAATTGCCTATAATTTCCAAAGCTTATCTTAATTAACAAGCATATTCGCCAATATGTGGTCAACATTTAAGGTTAGGGTATGGGTTACGTATATATAATTGACATGTGGCTCTATTTCAGAGACTTTCTATGGAACTTTATGTCTTTTAAAACTTTGGCCCGAAATATATTTGACATGTGTGACGTGTCTCTATTCTGGAGACTTTTGGTGGAATCTTTGTGTCCTTTAATACTTTGGCCCGAAATAGAACTCATGCCATTGATTTTGGATCATCCAATGGTTATAAAAAATAGTGTTAGTTCATGTCAGACGATATAAAATGAACTCAGGGTTTCTTAAAAAACTAATAAAAGCCATTTGAGCTTTCGGGGGTGCTACCCCCGAAAACCCCCGCGGGGGCACTACCCCGCTGCCCCTGGACCCTGCAAGGGCACTGCCCCCAAACCCCCGTTGAATAATTTGTGGAGTAATTGCGCCGATAAAATGGGAAAATTTATCCTTCAAGTCTGATAAACCGATTTCTTGAATAATGAAAGATTTGCCAAAATTTTACAAAATTTCGTACGATTGAAATTTTTTTCCAGTATAATTAATATTTTATCCTTTCAAATTTAAAAAAATTGCAAATAATATTAATTTTTTCCTCCTAAAATAGTTTAGGATTCGCCAAGGTTTTACATATTTTCCTAAGGGGGGGTTTCGTAAAGTTATCCCTGATTTCTACCACATCTTTACAAAAGAAAAGATCACTCATATATACCCTATTATAATAATTCATTTGGTTGGCCAATTAAGCTTTCCAAATACACAAATAATTAATTAGGTCAGCCAATTAGGCTTTCCCAATATAAAAATAATTGTTTAACCCCTTGCTAAGATACACACGGTACCTATAACAAGTAAACATCAAATACGATCCATCAGTTATGCGCCAAGATTCACAATCCACACTCATAATTCATAATACACGCTACATGCCTGAAGTCAGCCACCAAATAGGTCTCCTTCAGAATACACGCTAGAACTGACATCGCCAACATGCTCATGCAAATCTATCAATACTAAATATTCCTTAGTATGTCCTCTGTCATCCAGTAAGCTTGCATCACTTGAAATATCTTCATCTGTAAGATATACCAAAAACACAGAGACCTGCTTTGTCAAGCATCACAGTTACAGTCCAGAAACTAGTCTCCATTGAAACAATTGTAACATCCTCAATATGCAACATAAAGCCAAGCGACCTTAGGAATAAGGTCAACACACATTCTTCTTCATATAACCAACTTCGATAGTTCTGAAACATTCATACAGTGTTCGTACACTTCTACCAGTCAAGTAACCAGTCTGTTCTCTTCACAGAAATATATGTTGACATCAGTGACAAAACATGAATATCAACAACATGAATAGTATCCAAATCTAATATCATCCAACACATTTTGGCACTGGTAACCAAAATTTTGAATTTTTGTTATGAATTTGGTGAAGTCCACGACGGAAAGTGAAATATAGATAGGACGGGAAGATTGAAACGGGGTTAGTGTTGTGATCATGTGTTTAAAATTTTAGTTTTTATCATGATAGTATCTGGTTGTTTGAATGCTTAGCCTGTAAGTCAATGGTAAATGTAAATACGGGTGATGTGACTCGGGGAAGAATTATAATTAGAATGAGCTAATTTTGGGACCCATAATATAAAAATATAGATAGTTTGCAATGAAATCAAAGGAGTGAAGGTGTAAGAAGCAGGTGAGGTTTATATTGTCTAAATTAGGGGTGATAGGGAGAAGAAAAATGTTGAAGTTTGAAGCTCTAAGTCTTCTGGAAACTTTTGTAATATCCTTTTATAATTAATAAAATATATCTATTACCGAGCCAAAAAAATATTTACATATCATATTTAGAGTAGTGTAGTTAATGATAAATCTAAATTCATTTGAATGTTTAAAATCTAAAAGTACACTTTAAGAAAAACCTCTTGCATATATCAAGGAACATTAAAGTATTATTCATTGTAACATAAGTGTTTCATTAATTTTCTATAGGATATTGTATGACTATGTTGTTGGAGTTTTAATTGTCTTTTACAAGACATGAGAAAATTAAATATAAGCATTAAATCTAATCCTACACATTTCAATCATAGACAAAATATATAAATGTTAATCTTACGTAATATCTTCTTAGAAGTTTTTCATTAAAAAAATGACTACATGTTTGTAGTTTTATCTTGGATACAAGTACCAAATTAATAATGTGTGTATCTTACCATCAATAAATTTATAAATGTTATCAATGAAAGTAGTTAATGTAAACGTAATAAGTACCACGTAGGGACGTGTACTTGTCTTTTAAGTTTTGTAATTAATTGTAATTTTATCTTAAATATAAATTTAATTCTATTTTTAATAAATTTATTATAATTATTAAATATATTTCATTTAATTATAAAATTTTATTATGCCAATTATGGCATGTTCTCATGGTTAGGTTGTTGTGTTGTTGTTTTTTCCATCAAGGTTCAAATCTCATTAGGGATGGCGTCCCCTATTTGTCACCTCATCGGTTCATAGCTCCGGATCAAAGCGTTTACCCCTCTTTAGAAAATAAAAATAAAAATAAAAATTTATAATTATAACTATAATTTTTTTTAAATAATTATAATTGTAGCAATAATTAATTTCATTTTCAATTATAATTATGTAAACAATTATAAATTATAAGGTTTTAAGAATGACAAAACAAATCTCAGTCACCAACTGGGGTTTGAAATTTAAATTGTTTTAACCCATGGTGAAGGATGTTGGAAGGGCCATGGCCCCCTGTCGAATGAACCACCTTTTATAGCAGACTGCTTTAACCATATTACTTAGAACATCCTAGATTCGACAGTCGCATTGGCATTTGGGTACCAGACAGGTTGGAGGGATGTGATGGTAGGTGTAAACCAGGAATAGTTGGACATGAAGTCCACCCCTTGGTACCAGCAAAGTGAGGAGGGTGTGGAGTTAGTACTACCGGATATGGTAGTGGATTGTGTTATGTCATCCTAGGATAGGGTGTTGGTGGGTAGATTTGTCTCATTCAAACCATCTGTTGAAATGGTTAGGAATTGGATTGACATGAGTTGGAGTCTCAAAAAGAAAGTGACCTTGTCTGCCTTGTTGTGTGGCATGTTCCCATTTAGGTTTTCTTCAAAGGAATAAATGCATGTGATCGCAAGTTCATGGATCTTGAGAAGACACCATCTCTCCCTATGTAAATGGAAACCTAGGTTTGACCTAGAAGTAGATCTTAACAAGATGACTCCAATGTGGGCCAATTTGTCTAGCCTACCGCAAGAATTTTAGGGCGATCTCATCTTTATGTGGATTAGGAACTCCTTCTTGTAAAGTATTGATTTAGATGATATCACAACAACTAAATCTAGGTAAGTCTTTGCTAGATTTTGTGTTAATGTGGAGGTGAACAAACCTCTTCCAAACTTCATTATCTTGCAGTATAAGCATGGTAGAATAACTCAAGCTACGGTGTATGAAAATGTGGATATTTTATGTCAAAATTATCTTAAACATGGACATGTTATAACATATTGTAAGAAGGTTTGGGTTAACCAAGATGTGTTGAACAGAGATGATTCCCCTCTTAAGGGAATAGAGATAGATGACACTCTACAAGTGGATACCATGACAACCACGATTTTGTCCTCCATCCCAACTATTGCACAAGTAGCTAGGCCATAGGAGGTGATAGAGGGGACCCAATAAGTGGACAACTACTCACTTTAGAGTGAACCTAATTCAAAAAGGGAAAAAGAATCCAACCCCATGGAAATGATGGGGAAGGATAATCATCCCTCATTAGAGGGTCAAGTTGCACAAGAAGTACATTTAATTGAGTTGGCATGGAAGGGGGAGGAGAATCTTCCTCCCTTGGAGGGTCAACTTGCACAGGGAGTAAATTTAATGGAGTTATATAGTCGGTGTAGGGAAACATGCTTCATGAATCCTAGTAAATAGGTTTCACATACTAAAGTTGGGGATTTAATAGGAGCATTGGAGGAGGAAACACGTAAGAGAATCACCAGGAGCAAGAAAGGGGGCCTAATGACTCACAATGAATTTGTTGTTAGACCATCAGTCATAAATTCAAGGAATAAAATGAGAAGGGAAATCACTGGCAGAAGGGTGATGGCCCTCGAGACATCTTTAAAAAAAGTGCAATGAGAGTCCTCTCATTGAATACGAGGGGCTTGAACAACCCTCATATGTAATATGCATTGAAAGGTTATCTCAAAAAACAAAAGTGAGATCCTGCTGCTATAAGAGGTGAAAATGATAATGGATACTTTTAGGATTGTTTCCAACTATCTTTGGTTGGGATCCTTGTTTTACATTAGTGAAACACTAGGTGCATTAGGCCGGACAATAACTATGTGGGATCCTAAAAAGGTTAGGGGACTCTAATCTCATGCTCTCTAAAATTGTTGACTACTTGTATGGAATATGAGAATGTAGTCTCACACTTGATTAATATCTATGCTCCTAATACCTAGTCTATTAAGACGGTGGTTTGGGAAAAATATCTAAATTTATCCATATCACTTACGTCTCCTAGATGGTGGTAGGGGACTTCAATACACCCATATTCCCCTCTAAAAAAAAGGTGGAATTATGGACCACTCTAAAAGCATGTCTAATTTTGTGAATTTTGTTAATAAGAACATGCTTCTTGACATCGAATTTTTTTATTACATCTTTACCTTGAGAAATAATAGAAAGGGTGACAATCTCATCTAGGTCATGCTTGATTGGTTCTTGGTCTCAACTAATTGGGACATTGGGTTCAATGTCACACTTACAACACTCCCATGAATGGTATCTGATCACTTCCCACTACTTCTCCAGTGGAAGTACAACCTTCCCAAAGGACCTATACCCTTCATGTACAAAATTATGTTATCCTTACATCCAAAATTAAAAAATTACATTTAAGACTAGTCGAGCACTCTTGTCCAAGGGACTACAATGTTTAAGGTCACTCAGAAATGTTAGAATACAATATCACTGAGAGGGGTGTGAATCAGTGATATGCAACAATTAACAATTTTTAAAGCCAATTTTGTACAACTAAAGTGAATTGAAAAGAGATAACACTAGCACTTGCACCCGAAAGAGGTGCAACGGATACGCCGATAGGTGTTTGGTTTGAAAGCATAAATGAAGATTTGCATAATAAAAGGAAGTGTCACTAATAAATTCTTCCTCAGGAACATATATCCTCTCGCAAGAACTGGAATGAGAGGAGATCGAGCCTTTGATTATGTTGCAAAGTTTCATTCTTTCTTCTTCGGATATTGTCCTTCTTCGGATATTGTCCAATGTACCTATTAAAAAAATTAAAAACAAAGCTAGTCATTGCCCTGTGATACAAGGATATCTCTCATTTTATAAGATATTGCTATGGCTATTCTTTTTATTTGTGTTATTTGGAAATCTATTGCCAAATTTCCCTGTAATCTATTGTCGCCATGAAAGTGCTTTGATATTGGCTAGAAAAGGGTGGCTCAAGCTGGGGAATTTTATTAGACTGAGATAATGTAGTTTGAGCATTTGAAATTTTTTAGAAGGCTATATTTTTCGTAGAATTTTCATGGGCTTCATTCCTGGTCCAGCAAAACTGGAACACTAGTAGAGAGACATTAACAATTGATGTGATTTCTCAACAATCACACTACTGGAGAGGTTAAAACATTTTGGATTTAAATGGTTGGCACTGGTGAGATCACCCAGAATATTGTAAAGGGTACATATGTTTCTCTATCTTTTCTTTTTCATTCTTCTTCTTTTAGCATTCTCTATTTCAAAACATGTAAGGGACTGATAGCTCCTTGTTTTCCATTTTTTTTAGCAATTTTATATTTTAATCTGCATAGAGGATTAGCAACTTCTCCTCCATTGTTGTTGGAATTTTTTATACCATGGAGAAAAATTGATTATATATTTGAAATTTTCACAGACATCTCTGAATTTGGTTGTGCAACTATTGGCTCACAATTTGTTACAGTAATACATAATCCAGAGTTCAAACTGTCTACAAGATTAATAGCTCCCTTTTCCTTATTGTTATTAAAGTAGTAAATATACAAGACTAGTATCTCTCTCTCATTGTTCATTTCCTTGGAAAAACCTACATTTAAGCAATGGGGCTACAAACTCTCTCTTTATTTTTCTTAGATATACACAAACTCTAAATCTTAAAGAGGCTTTTCAGCTCAAAGAAATGTAGAAACACAAATTGAATTTCTTAATGATACAAAGGACTAAAATGTCAAGAAGTTACCGAAGAAAAAAATGTCATGAGGTTATCATGTTAGCTTCTAGATTTTATTGTATAAAATTTATTTTTATTTATGTCACTTCATATTCCATCATCATAGGTCCTAAATAGAGTCCACCTAATCTTATAAAAACTCAAGCATTGATGTATTGATAGGGTGGGATTTATTGTTTAACAAGATTGACTATTTTGAGTAAGGAGGACAAGTCACCCCTTACATGGAGGAGCATGCTACTTTTGAAAAAGAATTGTGGACATGGACCAAATGGATAAGCACTCATATTAAACCTGGAAAAACCCAAGTTTATTTCAGAGGCTACTCACCTCTGCACTTCCAGTAACTTTCATCTCGCTTCCCATTTTTTCTCTTAATATTAGAATTTGTATGAGATTTGAAGGAATAGTTGTGAATAAAATTTCCAATTATAGATTTGAGGTGGATTAATTTGGTTACTGGTGATCTAGTGGCAAGGGGTGGGGGAAGATAGCTGATGGAGGATGCTTTAATGAGATAATACCCATTGATATAATGGAGGGAGAGGAAGAAAGAGGTCATGGTGAAAGGAAAAAGATGGAAATAATGGAGAAGGTTGTTGAAGAGAGAAAGAAAAGTGTGGAGGTGAAGTTGTTGAATGTTACATAATTGTCAATGTACAGAAAGGACACCCATCCATTTGTTTATACTAGAAAGTATGCAAACATGACAAACAAAAATTATTATGGCCATGCAAAATGAAACCACTTGTGTGATCCTAGCCTTGCAGATGCCTGGAATAATATCCTCTACTCTTTTCTTGTTTAAAGTAAAGGAGTGTGCCAGTCTTAAGGGACTCTTCCCTAATAAAGACCCAAAGACAAGCATTGAAAGTTGGCCTCTTAAAATTTGTTCAAGTGTGGAACAATTTTGAGAGCTAACAACATATTTTGAAGGAAAAAATAGGGTACATAATATACAAAAAAAAAACTCAGAAGTAGATCTATATTATGAACATCTCAACTCTTTCCACTATACAAAAACATATAGAGAATAATGAAAAAATGGTAACTAATAAAGAATCATAGAAAAACTAAACAAAATACATATATTTGTCTTCAAAACACAGTTACTGTTCTTTACATCAATTTTAGCCTATAAATTTGTGAGCTTCATTAGATAAGATTATGGTGTAGAGCTCTCCAGACCTCAACTTCCAAAGGGAAGAAGGTTTTTTCTAAAGCTTAACTGCAAACTCAAATAGTGATACATGTTGGTGCAATGATGCCATTAGCAACTCCCCATAAGTAGGTATGGAATCAACAACAAGAGCTTTAGAAAGTAAAACCAAAACATATGCTTGGAAAAACATAATAGAAAAAGGTAGATTTAATTTTATCTTCTCATTGCAAAGGAAAATTTATCTTGGCAAAGGTATGTAATACTTTCTTCTAGCCTTGGAAACTAATAGAAAAATATGTGCTTGGAAAAAAAATAATAGCAAAAGGCGTATTTATTTATTTTAGCTTCTCATTTTAGAGGAAAATTTTCCTTCTTCATACCATCATAATTATCAACAGTGTTGACAAGGGAAGAATGCTTTATCTAAATCTTAACTTTGAACTCGAATATTGATATATGCTGGCGTCGTGATGGCATTGGCATCACACCGTACATAGGTATGGAATCAAAAAATACATATATTTCTCTTCAGTTATAATTCCCTAGCTTATGTTGGAGTCTAATCGCATCTGCACCAACTATCTTCATTACAATCATAGTAGGGGATAAAAACTAGGCAAAAAAATAGGGGAACGAAACAAAGCACCCAAAACTACAGGACCTAGGTGAAAACCACAAAAAATAGAGGAGGTCATACATATGCGAACAAAACTTCCTTTCCAATGGATTGAGCAAGACTCCACAACTAGTCGATAGGGTTCTCTTTTAAGGTTACTTGTACTCGAAAGTTGAGCTACCAGAAAATGGTTCCAGACTGCCATTCAATGGTTTTGCAAGCATGGCTTTGTTGTGAAAGGAACTTGAACAAAAGAGTATTAAATCAACACATAAAAATGGATTTTCTTCTATAAACCATCAATAATGCAAGCTTCTATCAATTAGGTGATTGTTATTTTATTTGTCCCCAAATGACTATGGCACACAACAATCTCAGAGGTTTCATTATTTAAACCATAACTAGGTACCATAATTTTCAACATGTAGAATGTAGTGTAGAAATATTTAAAGGAAACACAACTAAAAGACCATTATAATAACTATGATAAGAATCCTGGCAAATAAATCTACTGCTATAGAGGCATTCGATCTTTGCAAAAAAGATAAATTAATTAGTTGAGCTGCATCTATAATTATTAAAGTATTGAACAAAATATGGAAAGGAAATACAAAATTTTAACATAATATCACGACTCTAATCAACCCAAAAAAAAGAAGAGAAAACCTGATCCCACACTTGTCTGAGAGAAGCCAAAAATGTGAACAGATTTGGTTGACTGCAAACATTGAGGATATGGAGAATTCCTGTGGTGTTCAAGTGATTTTTGGGTGCTGGAAGTAGGGTTGTAAAATTCACAACACATTTCAAATGTGTAGCCCAGACAAAAATAATGTGCAGAAACCACTGTCTCATGACAGTTTTCTTTCCCTGGTGAAATTTTATGCAGCAAGGTCATTCTTTCCACCAAATTTGTCCATATTTTTCCAAAGGCTTTTGCAGCTCTTTCTAGCAATTGCCTGCCTAAATGTCCTTGGAAAGATTTTTCATTTCCCCGAATGGTGACCATGGGTGGCTGGTTTAACCAAAAACTGGGTGTGTGAGACAGGGAAAAAAGGTTAGAAAATAAATGCATGTATGGACCCAAGTTCACTCCGGAAGGAAAGCCTATCAACTTAAATATAAAGATAAGAAATGCACATGCAATTGTAACACAAGATATTTCCTAAGTGGATACCCTTGTGGGGAATAAAGCCACTCGAAGTGCCTCACTAGATTAATCTGAAATATCTTTTACAATTTGCCTCGATGGTTGTACAATTGTGTCACTAACAATGTTATCTCATTGATAGTATTTTATGCCTCATTGGCTTTACAACTCACAACTTTCCATACACAGAGAGTCAGAAAACATGATCTTGTATAGTCACTACAACCCAATACCATACATCATTGAACACAAATGAGATTTTGTGTTAAATAATGTATGATATATAATCAAAGCCACTATATCCTCAATCAGGTATTTCTAATCAATATATCTGATTGTGCATAACTGACATAAATGTATTTCATCAAAGACCAAAATCCCTCTATGTTTGCATTCTTCGCCATCTCTTTACTGCTCAATAAATAGGATGTTACAAAAATAATTCAAAACTAATCAAGGAACCAAATACAACTGACTAAAATTGTTTCATAACATGTAGAAATGTCTTTCAATATAGAAGAATATATGTTTCAGGTTTATCATCATAATAATCACTTATTCTTATTCAAACTTATCAAAACCTTTGATGTCATGTTTTTTAATATAAACAAAAATATTAATGTCATAATATACTTAGTTTCTGATCAAATAAGTAATATAGAATGTCTACATCTAAATAATTATGCATCTTCCCTTAATTCCATGTCATTAATTATTTTCAAAACTGTATCTCTTAATCGTATTCTTACCAAAGGTCGGTCAAACCAAACTCTGGTGAAGCAATATTAACCTTTGCCATAAACTCAATTATGATTCACACTCGGGTATGAAAACAAAGACCATGCATATAGGATGCAAACATAACCATGATGCAACCCGTACAATATATACATATCAACTTAATAACCATGATAATACAAACTCACTATACTCTAGTTCAACAACAGAAACTGAACTCAAACTTCAATACCATATATAGGTTTAACCGTGGTGACCAAGGAAACGTAACTAACAATAGACATTATACATTGTTTCAAAAACCCTCAACCATTAACTAGGGTTTAAATTGGGCCCCAAATAAAACATAAAATACATGTCGAGTTAAGGTGACTGCAAAATAGATTAGTTGCACTGGTCCAATTTACACAGATATAAATTGGCAAGGCTAAAGAACACATATGTGTTTGATAGAAAAATTCACAAAATCTTAACCAGGGTTTTGAATAGGAATACAAAAATGACCAAGACATATTATTACCAGTGAAACACATGCATTCAAAGATCCAACAAACTTAAACTCAAGTTAACAAGCAACAGACCCAAAAAGGGTTTACTTACGAGAATAATAAAATGTATTACTTACATCGACATGATTAACCCTTAACAATGAAATCTTTAACAAAAGATTACAACATGGTAACAAGAATAAGGTAATCCAGTAAAAACACCAAGTACACAATCTCAGGTTATATCTTCACAATATCCTGCACAATTTGTGTAGAAACTGATGAAATATCATATTCAACTCCAAGATCCAGTTGCATGCAATAAACCTGTCACAAAGAATGAAGCAACCAAATGGAAAAAGCAGAACTCAGAAGTCACTCAAAATGTGAGAGAAAAAATATCATCTGAATTAATGAAAAAGTACAATGCTCAACTTTATAAAAGGTGAGATAGAAACCCTAAAGGAGAAAACTAGGCTGCACATTATTAATTAAGAATTAATTAATAATGCACCTAAGAGAAGCTTAAGCAACTAGAGTAATAGGAACTTATATAGTTAAATCAATATGATTTAATTAATAAGCGTAAGGTAATAATACTCTAACACCCCCCCTTAAGCTGAACGTAGGGAGAAAGCTGACCTAGCAAAACTATGAAAGCAAGAAATGGGTCCCGGCAACAAG
>MU227273.1:1900545-1917131 GCA_018584345.1 Thuja plicata
CCTAAAGGAGAAAACTAGGCTGCACATTATTAATTAAGAATTAATTAATAATGCACCTAAGAGAAGCTTAAGCAACTAGAGTAATAGGAACTTATATAATTAAATCAATATGATTTAATTAATAAGCATAAGGTAATAATACTCTAACAATTTGTGCCTTTACAATGTTTTACTGCAACTATCAAACAATCTCAACTCTTCAATTATTCACAAACTTCATTCTCAACCATATTCACCTTTGGGAGCCATGGAAAATTGTAACCACCATTCTCTGAATTCTATGCCCTACATGGGCGATGCCCTAACTCGAAAGGGCTAGGGTTTCAAAGAGATGAAACTCAAAAATGAATAATACACATAACATCTTTATTGTTTCAACATATCATAATGTAAGGCACGTCCAATCATTTTTAATGCTCATTGAATGTTTCATCAACGACACACACTTAGCACAAAGAGTTAAGTGTTGTCTCAATTAAAACACTTTGAAAATTGTGAAGAATGGCAAGGTTGTCAACCGAAAGGGAAACCTAGCATAACAAACTTATATGTCATGGCCACAATATCAGTTACTTTAACCTTATTGATTTTACCTTAAAGTTTTTATACATTGTAACCAAAGCTTGATCATATGAATGATACTCTTTAATATAATTGAGATATATTCTTGTCAATTCAAACTGAAGTATGTACTATACCATATATAATTGAATCATATGTATCAAATCAAGTGATTGAATAAAATGATTATAATCTAAATATTAAAATGATCAATTTCAACTAAGCTCAACATTTAATCTGATTAAGTGAGTAATATGTAATCACTACAGAAGCTTATCCCAATCAAATGCAAACTTACATTATGAAAGTGGTTCTCTGAATGATGAAGTGAACAAAAATTTGATGTCAAACTGAATTGAAGATGCAATATGTAATTAAAAATTGATCAAACTGTCACGATGCAATATGCTACAACCTGATCTCATAACTGCAAACTGATCAAACTGTATATGAAGTTGAATGCAAATGCAACATATCATGTGCAATATGATTTCCAATGATATTGAATGTAACTCAAAACATGAAGGATGATGCAAATTTAATATGATCCCATAATCAAATAATGTAAATTCAATATGATATCATAACCACAATAGTAAGGATGCAAAATTGATCACAAAATGGTATGCAAACTGATCATAAGATGTTCCAGTCCAAATCAATATTATATCAACCTAAACTGAATATTATTGAACATCATCATATTATTTCCATTTTGTTAATACTACCATATTGTTAATTTGTTTGGCAATAAGGAAAATTTGAGATGAGGAGCAACAAACTCCCCCTTTTTCCTTGGTGACAAATATACTAACCTTTCTCCTTCTATTTGGAACAAGGACAAAGATAGAAGTATGTTCAAAACCAAACAACTGAATATGTATACCTGATGGAGAGTAAGGAATCAATCTGTTACTAAACCATCAAAAAGCATCATACACATCCATGCAAACTGTAATCAAAATACTTTCTCAAAAGAATATTAGCAAGTGAATAATTCTCATAAGAATGATGAGGCATTTATATGCCATGTTTTAGAGACCCTAGGATGAGTTTCTATCAGTACATGTTTATGATTTCCTATTATATTTGCTGAAAACTCTATACTCTTTATGATATTATGTGGCATGTAGCCATTAAGACATTTGTTATGGTTTAATGCTTTTAAACATACAAACATGTGGAAATTAGTGCTACATTACTTATGCAAAGTTTATGGTTATGTTCTTATAAGTAATTGTTGTTTTAACATAAATGAATGTTTGTGTGTTTGATGGAGTATTTCCTTGAATGTATTGAATCTAACATTTAAGGTGAAGACTATAAGTAGCAAGAGAAGGGTTGACCACGTGAATGTGTCATGCACTGAATACCCTGACCCGGTCCTGTATCCAACTCGACCATTGGTGAAGTAAATGCAACTTGAAGTGGTGGTTCCAATAGTACCAAGGTGGCAGTAGTTGGGTGAAGACTGAGTCATAGAATTATGAGTTCCTTTGAGGAAATCCAGGAAGAAGTGGGAATCTAGATCTGTTCTTCCTCTGTCATAAAATATCTTTCCTTCTTCATGGATGTCTTTTGTTTTCCCGCTTTCCAGTTTTCTAGCTTTCCAAATAAATGACTCCGCCTTTTGTATAGTGTGAGAAGTTAGGATAATTAGATGTTTTTTCTTTAAATAAGCCCCACTCCTACGTGAGAAACAGGGCGTTATCAGTTAGTAGAACACAATTTCACTGTATTGTTTTTATAGTTTTTACATGAATCTTGTACTTTCTGTTTCAATCAATAGCAAATGAGGTGTTGATATTTAGTTCAGTATAATTAAGTTTGGATACTCACCTAAGGGGGCCCACTTGGTGAGGAATCTATAATAGTTAGAATCATTTGCATGTAGTTTCATTTTCCTGCATCTTGTTATCATAATCCTGGTGTTAACACAATTCTTGTAGCCAAAGCCACATGATAGTCTGTTACTTCCTGCAGCCAAAGCGACAGAACTGTTAAGACATTATAGTTGTGTTTTAAAGTCTTTACATTCCTACAACACCTTTATTTTTGCACTCCCTTTCTAGTATTTGTTTCCTGCATATATATACTAGTTTCCCTTTTAAGCAATTTGTTTCCTGCAGCTATAGACTAGTTTTCCTTTCAAGCAATTTTTCTTGCAGCCATAACGTGGTCTGAGTGAAATCCTTGGTGCATATATCTTGCTGACCTGTTTCAAGTACTACATCCCTGGGTTGATAAATTAAATGAGTTTTGATGAGGAGGATAGCTACTCATTAGGATGTCCAATCCCTGAGTCTTGGTGAGAGCCTAGTTTTTAATTCCTTTAATAGAATCGATCATTTTTGGTGTCGTTGCAGGGGACAGTGTCAAACCAAGTGTTAAACTCTTCCATTTATATAATTTACTTCAAGCATTTACATTCCTTTAATATAGAGTTCACCACCAAAGCTTCTCATTCCATCACCACAATTTTTATTCAGCTGCATGCATAGAAGAAGAGACTCACTAGAAAGGTACTTGCCAAACTACCCCAATAACCGATTAGGAGATATCTTTGGACCAGAAGAAGACAAAGAGGAGGGTTAGTTCATGGATGCAATTGTTAACCTTCTTGTTTCATCGCAGTCGTCATCATCTTTAGAAGGTGATCCACTAAAATTTCACCTCCCTAAAGAGCAACCCGAGTTTAATCCTTGGCCAATCTCATAATCCAATACCCAGATCATCAAGAATAGAATCTATTACCTATAGTCATCTACCAACCTCAAGGTTCACCCAGGATGGTGAACCCTCCTACTTTTCCATTTTCCATTACTGACCATCATGATAATAACGAATCTCAAGAATATCCCCTCTTCAACCCTTATAAAATTCTATGGCATAGTAACAGAGGATCCATATACCTTTATCTTTGAGTTTGATATCCTTTTTCGTAGTTATAACTACACCATGGATGCCCATAGGCTCAAATTGTTTCCTGCAACTTTGAAAGAGTCTGCATTGAGATGGTTTATGGGCTTAGGCCAGGATGTTGTCCATGATTGGGATGAAATAAAAAGTGAATTCTTGTCAAAGTATAAGGACTACTACAAGGGAAATGACATGCGAGGGGACAACATCTTCAAGATGACACAAAAGCAGGATGAGATCCTTGAAGAGTATGTGTCAAGATTCTTGTTTAGTTTGTAGAAGAATACACAGGATCAACTCAACCAAGAGTCATAAAAGCTTCTCTTTTTGAGGGGTGCATTGAAGCCTTGGATCTCATGGACTGAGGTGATACCACCCAATCTATATGAGAGAATATAAAGAAAATTTGCCTCAATTACTCTAGAGATGTTGCTAAGAAGGGCAGAGGATATAGGTCTACAGTGGGAAAAACTAATGGAGCTAGAGCCTCTCGGGCAGAAATCACACACTTTTTGTCCAACTTCAAACACGACATCATCAATAACATGGCCACATAGTTTGACATAATGCAAGAAAAAAAGAAGCATGAAGAGGGCGAAGCTATTCTAGAAGAATTTTGTCCACATTGTAGACAACAAAAGAGAGATTGTCGATACAAGTTGGTTGCTAATATGGAGACTGCACAACTACCCACTGATTATAAACCAATCAAAGGAGATGATGAGCAAGTATTATTCATTGTACAACAAAGACCATGGGCTCAAAGACAGTGTATGCCTCATGACCCTCTTACATTTAATGGTCCATTTTATAGTAATCAATGGAAACCTCCTATGAATACTTAGCAATCTCCCTGAAATAACTCGCAACCTTAGTGGCAAACTTACCCCAGTCCTCAATGGAAAAATCTCCAAGGGAATTGGCAACAACCCCAAGGGAATTGGCATCCTCCACAAGGCAAGTGGCAGCAAAATTAACAATTGTGGGCTGGTCAGCAATGGCCAAACTAGCAGCAAGGATTCGTTTAGCTTCAAGAGGAGGACACAGTAATCACAAACATTCTGCACAACAAGTATGGCCCAAATTCAGATCCCATGACCTGTCTAAATTTTCATAATTGTTCCCTGCAAGCCTTGTACCATGATTGTGAATTGCCTCCATCTCCTGCAGCCAAGCAACTCTACCACCAATTGCTACCTCTCAAGGTCCAAGTACCTTCCTTAATGGATGCTTGAATGGTAGAACTCATGAAATAGTTAGAAGTCTCTTCTAACCATCGCTTGAACATTAATAGTGAACTTACCCCCCAACAACAAATATCTTTGGCTAAACTACTGCAAGACCATACCATAGATTTTGCATGGGACTATGCAAATATGAAAGGCTTGGACCCCAAATTGTTTTCTCATAGGATTTACCTAAAAGAAGACAAATCATCTGTCAAGCAATTTCAGAGGCATTTGAACCCTGCATTAAGGGAATAGTGAAAAATTAGTTGCAAAAGCTACTTAATGCTGGTTTCATCTATCCAATCTCTGACAGTTAGTGGGTCTCATCATTGGTAATACTTCCCAAAAAAGGAGGAAAATGGAAAGTATGTGTCAATTATAAGGAGCTCAATAGTGCAACTAAAAAGGACCATTTACCCCTTCCATTTATTGACTAGGTCCTAGAATCCTTAGCAGGAAAATGATATTTTTCTTTCCTGGATGGGTACAGTAGATACAACTAGATCAGGATTCTTCCTTAAGATTAGGAGAAGACCAAATTCACCTACCCCTAGGGAACATTTTCTTACTTAGTATTGCCTTTTGGTCTCTGCAATGCTCCAGCCACATTTCAACGGACAATTATCAGTATTTTTGCTGATATCTCACATGACTGTATGGAAATCTATATGGATGACTTCACCACTTATGGGGAGACCTACGAGGAAGCATTGACCAACTTGGGAAAGGTTCTTACAAGGTGTGAGGAACATAATATATCCCTAGATAGCGAGAAGTGCTTCATGATGATGCAGGAGGGGGTTGTGTTGGGCCATTACATCTTTGCTAAAGGAATCTAGGTGGATCCTGCTAAAATTAAGGTAATAATGAATCTGCCTACGCTAACAAAAGAGAAGGATGTCTGAAGTTTTCTAGGACATGGTGGCTACTAAAGAAGGTCTATTAAGGACTTCAACAAAATGGCAAGTCCCATGTATTCTTTTCTCACCAAGGATTCTGACTTTTCATGGACAAAAACTTGTGATGAGTCCTTCCTGCGGTTGAAGTATGTTCTTACTCAGACACCCATCTTCAGAGGTCATAATTGGGCATTGTCATTTCACATTCATATTGATGCATCTGATTATGTTGTAGGAGTTGTCCTAGGACAAAAATAAGGTACTATAGAACATGTCATCTACTTCATCAGCAAGAATTTGCAGGGCCCAGAGTTGAACTACACAATCACTAAGAAGGAACTTTTGGCTGTCATATATGTGCTAAACAAGTTCTGCCACTACATCACTGGTTACCAAATATTTGTGCATACTAAGCATGCAGCCATCAAATATCTGGTTAACAAGCCTTCTATCACATGGAGGCTCACCAGATGGCTCTTGTTGCTACCAGAACTCAACATCACAATAGTGGATAAACCAGGCAAAACCAATGTGGTCATTGACTTTCTTTCAAGGTTGCAGAATGAAGATGACCCACATGTCATTGATGACAACTTTCCTGATGATCACATGTTCTATATTTCAGCCAATAACCCCTGGTATGCTGATATTGCCAACTAACTAGTCTCTCAAAAGGTACCTCCACACTTCTCACCAAAAGAAAAGAGGTTAATTTAAAAAACTTTCAACTTTTATTGGTTGGCCGATTGTCTATTCTATACCAGACCTGATCATATTTTAAGAAGATGTGTCTAAGAAGATGAGACTTATGATATCCTGCATGCCTACCATGATGAACCCTATGGTGGCCACTTTGTAGCAAAACAAACAGCGATGAAGGTGCTCACTACTGGCTATTACTGGCCAAGTTTACATAAGGATGCAATCAACTATACCTGAAAGTGTGACAAATGTCAACGGATGGGTAGACCAACCAAGTCTGATGAGATGCCTTTGTTCCCTCAGGTAGTAGCTACTCCATTTGATAAATGGGGATTGGATTTTGTGGGACCCATTAACCCTTATCAAATGACAACTCCTATATTCTGGTTTGCACTGACTATGTGACAAAATGGGTGGAAGTAAGAGCTATGAAACATGTTAGAGACAACCGAGTTGCTAAGTTTTTATACAAAGAGATATTTATCAGGTATGGTGTACCAAGAGAACTGGTCACGAATCAGGGTGCTCAGTTTACCTCTACCCTGATTACAGATCTGATGAATGAATACAACATTCACCATAGAAAGTCTAGCCCATATCACCCTTAGGCGAATGGTCAAGCAGAGATCACTAATAGATAAATTGAGGCTATCCTAACTAAGATAGTTCAGCTAAAAAAAAAGGACTGGAGTAGCAGGTTGTAAGAAGTTGTATGGTCATACCGCACAACATGGAAAACAAATAACCATTTTTACACCCTTTGAATTGGTGTATGAGAAGACTATTGTAATTCTAATTGAATTTGAGCATAAAACCCTACGAACAACATTAAAGCTCAACTTATATCTTCTTGTAGCTCAAAGAGACAAGCTCCTGCAACTCAATAACCTGGATGGAATGAGGAAAGCCACCCTACAGCAAACGAAGTTGGTACAGTTACAAAGAAATAAGTGGCATGATTCACACATTCAAAAATAGAAGCTTTGTTCCTTGTGATTGGGCTCTCCTATATGATTCACGGTTTCAATATACACAAGGTAAGCTCACTACTCGTTGGCTTGGTCCCTATGAGATCAAGAAATTTTTTGCTAATGGTATAGTTCAGTTGTCTATAATCAACCCTGTGCATTTCAATTTACTGTTAAATGGTCACAAACTTTGTCTATACCATAAAGCATCCGCAAAGGCCGAGTTCCTGTGATAGTTTAAGATTTCTCTTGCCACCATTGGACCTCCTGCAACAAATGGAACTTCCGCAGCTGAATACTCTCCTATAGCTGAATGGGAAAGCCTTCCGCTCTATTCATCTCTTTAAACCCTATGTACGCATTCATAATAAAGTTTCATTTTCCCAAGGAAATCATTCTCTTCCATAATAAACAATCATTCTGTCTCACGTCACACTTCTTTCTTCCACATCACTCATCCGTCCACATCATCATTTTTTCCATGACTCACATTCTCTTGGCACACATCACCAAATCTTTCTATATTTGGACATTCATTAGTAATTTGATGTCAGGTACGCTTATGTATTTATTGTTTTAAATAACATTACTTCTTTTTAGCATAATCATTAATTAAGCTTGTAATTAATATGGTACTTAATCTCACGTCACCATACCTTAGCCCATGCATGTGAGGACACATGCCACCTTTTTTGTAGGAGGTGATTGTGTCATCATTAATAACCTTGTCCTCTCTAGAAAATGAGATTTAAATGAAATGTACTTCATCATTAATCCGCAGCCATTTTGCTAAGCTGATGTGACAACCCCTGCATGTGAGCATTTCTTGCCAGCATTGCTTCAGCAAAACCAAGTCTCGAGCTACATTATTCAAATTTCTTCTTGCCTCTTCTTGCCAAGAACTCTATAGGAACCCCAGTGACATAATTTAGTCCAGAAACCAGAGCATAAAACATAAGGGTTTGAACAGAGAGCGAAAGGGCATTTGGGAATTAAGAGTTGAAAGGTGACAGTTATTGAAGGGTAAACTTTTTTTAAGCATTTGACTATATCAGGGTTGCCATTATTGGGGTTAAAAAAATTTCAGCTATAGAATGGGAGGCCCTCCTATCATGCATGAGTTGGGTGATCATTCGTCATTTTTATAAGACCAGCCCAGTGTGCAGACTTTTAACAAGGTGGGTGGCTTACTTATTTTGTCCTTCTGACTGGGTATGATGAAGCGATATCATTGGAGTTCCTTAGAACTCTCAACAATGGGGTCACTTACGTCAAGGTTTTTTAGGTTGATGCTAATGAAGCAATAATTTTAGAGGTGTTAGGAATCCCTTCCATTTGCAAGGCATTTCCACATGGGCATGACCCACAATTGGTGTGGGAAGAATTCACCATTCCAACAGACCCCAGGTTGGAAACAAGCAAACATGAAGCAAAAAGACTCTCTTCTAGGTGAATACCCACAACTCGCAATTCACATTATCAAGTATTTAACCTATGAAGGGAGGTTTTCATATTTCCACGCAGTAAATTTTAAGTTGCTTAGTCATTTATGACATGGATACCTTGTCAATATTCCCAGTTTTTATATTCTTTATAAATTTGAGTGCTAATAAAGTCAAGAAGGGAAGGGAAAATGTCATAACCCACCATGGGTTGATTAAGATTCTTGTGGAATGTTTCACCCATGAACTGGGATGAGTTTGTAGTGGCACAACATGTGCAACTTCAAGGGGAGCTGTAAAATCAAAAAATTCAAGAAGAACATGGGAATAACCCTGAGGAAAATCTTGTTTCAGAGAACCCTACATATTCTATGTTGGAATCCTCTCATCAAGACCCTTCTTCTCCAGGCACAAAATAAGACTCTAGGGAAACTAGCAACCCAAACCCTAGCATGGGGGAGGATGAAATAGAGGTTCTCATAACCTCTCAAGTTCCTATTATAGAACAGGCTGCTTAGCGCCAAGAAAAGGGAAAAGAAAAGGAAGTCGAGCATTTGAAAGATGATAACCCTATTTATCCCGTGGCTTCAACTTTCATGGATACTGCATCTACCACAACTCCTGCAGCCACTTCCTCTAAGAGGAAAAGATCCTCTCAAAAAATCTTGCAGTTATGTTGGAGACCCCACCAAGGAGAAGTGTTCGTTTAAACACCAAACACTTGGGGAAAACATACAAACCTAGAGGCACTGGTCTAGGAAGTACTCCCGAGGTTCCTATTTAGGAACCATTATTTGAAGGCCCACAATCAGGAAGTCCACTATAGGAAGTTCAGGAGGAGATGGAGAAGGATCATGCAACCACAAATCTGAAGGAAACAAAACAAGAAGAGATTGTTAATGAGAATCTTCTTGAGGAGGAAATGTCGATGGATGATAACATCAGTGCTACTCCTAGGCAGACAACTCGACAAATGGTCCTATATACAGTAGATCAAGTACAGAAGGATCAAGGATAGAAGGAAACTGAACAGAAAGAAACAGGGCAGGGCTAATCAGAAGAGCAACAAAAGGTAACTCTTCAAACTCTTTCCATTGATTATTATAATCAGATTCAATATGAAAAGACACTATGGGAAGTAGAGAAAAATAAATTAAAATAGGAAATAGATAGGAAAAAGAAGGAAGTGAAGCCTATGAAACACATATTAAATTAAGTTAGGGAATTAGTCCCTCAGATTATGGAATGTCAGACACCCCCAAGGGTGTATGCTTTATATGTGCAAGAACAATTCCTTTTATTTAGACTGATACAAATCATTGGGGATTTTGAACCTAATATTTCTTTTCCACAAGAATTTTTGGCAGCATACAAAGGTGTCCCTATTCCATTAGGAATCTCCTCTATGAGCTATATTTGTACAACTATGTTGTTTCATTTGATGTTGATTGGAATCCTTTACTTTTTATTAGTGATGTACATTTACCTACATTAGTATCATGGACACAGAATGAGATTAATTATGCAGAACAACTGAGGAAGTACAGAGAAAAGGAATTGACAGTTACCTAGCCTTTAAGGCCTAAGAATGGGGACCACAAAATAGATGTATTATGACTGGTTGGAAATAGCTTATGGTTTTCGAGAGAAGCAACACAAGGAAAGGATTCTTTGAAACATAGCACAGATTTATGAAAATTTTGAGAATCTTCTCTTAGAAGAAGAGTAGAGGGAAAGAGACGACATAATCGAGCATTGGAACACGTTAATGGTTACATTGAAAAAGGCTGAACCTCGTAGCCTTATTAACCTCAGGGAACTCACACAGTGTGTCCAATGGTACATACAACTAGGAAGGCAGGTAAGACCAAAATTGTGGCTTCCCCTTACATTCCAAGACCAAAATTGTGGCTTCCCCTTACATTCCAACTACCAGTTCTCTTGTGGCCACTCTACAGCTGTGTGGACAATGAAATTTATGAGCAGTTGGAAGCCGGGAAGAAAAGAAAAATGAAGTGCACAAATGTATTTATTGGCACCTAACCAGCACCAATGGTGGAGACACTTCAGTAGGGGATCTATGGCTATTTGCTCGATTCAAGAATGTATCTATGCCTGAGGACAGGTGATAGTCTTCGTAGGGGGCAGAATGATGAGGCATTTATATGCCCTATTTTAGAGACCCTAGGATGAGTTTCTATCAGTACATGTTTATGCTTTCCTATTATATTTGATTAAAACGATATACTCTTTATGTTATTATGTGACATGTAGCCACTAAGACATCTACTATGGTTTAATTCTTTTAAACATGCAAACACGTGGAAATTAGTGCTACATTACTTATGGAAAGTTTATGGTTATGTTCTTATAAGTAATTCTTGTTTTAACATAAATGAATGTATGTGTGTTTGATGGAGTATTTCCTTATATATCTTGAATCTAACATTTAAGGTGAAGAGTATAAATAGCAAGAGAAGGGTTGACCAGGTGAATGTGCCATGCATTGGATACCCTGACTTGTTCCTGTAGCCGACTCAATCGTTGGCAAAGTAAATGCAACTTGAAGTGGTAGTTCCAATAGTACCAAGGTGGTAGCATCTGGGCAAAGGTTGAGTTGCAAAATTATGAGTTCCTTTGAGGAAATTTAGGAAGAAGTGAGAAGATAGATCTGTTCTTCCTTTGTTGTAACAGATCTTTCCTTCTTCATGGATGCCTTTTGTTTTCCCACTTTCCAGTTTTCTAGCTTTCCAAATAAATGACTATGCCTTTTGTATAGCATGAGAAGTTAGCATTAGATGTTTTTCTTTAAATAATCCCCACTCCTATGTGATAAAGAGGGCATTATTAGTTAGCAGAATACAGTTTCACTCTGTTGTTTTTACAATTTTTACATGAATCTTGTACTTTCCATTTCAATCAATAGCAAATGAGGTGTTGATATTTAGATCAGTATAATTGAGTTTGGATACTCACCCAAGGGGGCCCATTTAGTGAGGAATATGTATTAGTTAGAATCATTTGCATGTAGTTTCATTTTCCTTCATCTTGTTATCGTAATTCTAGTGTTAACATGGTTCCAGCAGCCAAAGCCACAGGATAGTATGTTACTTCCTGTAGCCAAAGCGACAGAACCTTTGAGACATTAGAGTTGTGTTTTCAAGTCTTCTCATTTCTGCAGATCCTTTATTTCCACACTCCCTTTCTAGTATTTGTTTCCTGTAGCTATAGACTAGTTTCCCTTATAAGCAATTTGTTTCATGCAGCTATAGACTAGTTTCCCTTTCAAGCAATTTGTTTCCTACAACCATAGCGTGGTCTGAGTGAAATATTTGGTGCATATATCTTATTGACTCATTTCAAGTACCACGTCTCTGGGTTGATAAATTAAATGAGTTTTGATGAGGAGGATAGCTGCTCAGTAGAATGTCCAATCCCCGAGTCTTGGTGAGAGCCTAGTTTTTTATTCCTTTAATAGAACCGATCAAAGATCACTAAAATGGTGTAGATTCTTGGTGGCCTAAAAAATCAAACATAATATTGCCATGTTATCCCATCCATGAGTAGCTATAAAACACAAATCTGATTGGAAATTGTATGTTGAACCAAGTGATATACCTTGACAAGAAAATGAAGCCAACTAAAGAATCATAGAGTGTGAACTGAAGAATCATGTAGAGATTAAAATACATAACCATGTGAAATTGATATACTCAATGTAGAACATTCAATGCAATCTAAAATTGATAAAATAACTCGTCATCAACCATGAATTGTTAACTTGAAGAAAGAAACAAATATAGATCTCATTTTCTAAGCATCATAAAGATATATTAAGTAGTCAACTCTGGTTTTTATGAGGGGTACAAAAGAAAAAATATATATAACTTCCTCTCACACAAATCTGGTCAAATTATGGCAGGTAAGAGAGAGGAAGGACTCCCAGTCTCTCCCTCAAAATTTAAAGTCTAGTGGAAACTAAATATAAGATACTACCAATCATAGATCTATAAAGAGTATGAACTATGTCAAGTTGATCAACATCTTTTTTAAGTTTACAACCAGTTTACATAGATGTACTAACTGGTTTACACCCTTCCATCTAAAATTTATATAACATTTCTTTAGCATACTTAATCTAAGATATAAAAGATACCTTTATCAAGTTGACTAACTTGTAAACCCAAGAAGAAAGAAATCTTGCCTATCATTGACATCTCAAATTTGGATGTCATTATTTTAGGAAATTTAGAGAATAGATCATTGTCATTGCTACCAAAAATTATATCCTCTACATATACAACCACAACCAAAATGTTATCACCCTTTGTTTTAAAATACAAGTTGTTGTCCACTACTCCTTTTGTAAAACCTTGTTCTCAAATGTTTATCTAGTTTAGAATACCAAGCTCTTGCAAATTGTTTTAAACCATATAAATATTTTCTAAGTCTAGAAATATATGTTTCCTTTTCTGCACACACGAACCCTTCAAGTTGTTCCATGTAAACTTCTACTAAATCACCATTTAAGAAATTATTTTTTACATCCATTTGATAAACTTTAAAAAAATTGTAGACTAAATAAGATAGAAATATCCTAATGGCTTCAAGTATTTCCATAGGTGCAAAGATTTAATCAAAGTCAAAACCCTCTATTTGAGAGTACCCTTTACACACTAATCTAGCTTTATTTCTAACTACATTTCCTTTGTCATCAATTTTACTCCTGAAAACCCATTTAGCTCCAATTACATTTTTATTTGTAGGTCTAGGAACAAGTTCCCATGTTTTGTTAAGTTCAATTTTACCTAACTCTTCTTGCATAGCTTTAATCAAAAGATTATCAAAATTGGCTTCTATATAGTTTTTAGGTTCAAACTGAGATATTAAACAAAAGTGTACTTGTTCATGAACTTTTCTTCTAGGTTGAATTCCATCCCTTTTATCACCTATTATTTTCTATTGTGGATGATTTTTCTGAAGTAATTTTGAGAATCTTTTAGGAGTAGATCTAACTGTCTTATCAGGTTGATATTGGTGTCCAGTTTCCTCTTCCAATTTATGTTTAGTTTATGCCTCAGATGTTTTCATTTGTTTATTGAGGAAGCTCTATTTCTTTTGTTGGTAAGTCATTCATTTTCTTGTCAACTTTAATATTAGTACTTTCTACAACATGTCTTAATCTTTTATTTTAGCATTTATAGGCTTTGTTATGGGTTGAATACCCCAAGAAAATGACTTCATCACATCTTGATTCAAAAAGCCAATGTTATCACTATCTCTCTCAATATAGAATTTGCTTCCAAATATTTTAAAATACCCTATATTGGTTGATCTGCCATACCATAATTTACAAGGAGTAAATTTTGTGTTTACTCTTAATTGAACTTTATTTAAGTTATAAACAATAATATGTACCGCTTCTTCCTAGTAACAATTAGCTAAACCTGAATCATGCAACATTTTCTTATCCATTTCTTTAACTGAGAAATTTTTCCTTTCAGCTACACCATTTTGTTGTCGTGTATGAGAAGCATAATATTGTCTTTTTATACCAAGTTCTTCACAATAATCAATCAATTCTTGTGAGGTAAATTCCTGACCCTTGTCTAATATAAGACATTTAAGTTTTAAATTATATTATTTTTAAACCATCTTTCTAAAGACTTTAAACCTATCAAAAGCTTCAACTTTATGCTTTAGAAAGGTGACCCAAGTCATTCTTGTATAGTCATCTATAAAAAAGCATAAACTAGCTTTCACTATTTAAATACTTTGTTCTTGTAGGTCCACACAAATTGGTATGAACCAAATGTAAAGGCTTTGTAGTTGTATATTCATTAGGTTAAAACTAACTTTAGTTTGTTTACCCTCTTGGCACTCCTTGCAGACATCGTTCTCATGTCTTATTAGGATTGGTAAATTCCCAATATTATGATTTTTACTTATCTTAATTAAATTACCATAGTTTATATGCCCTATCCTTTTGTGCCACAACTTAGTCTCTTCAGCTTGACTCATAAAATAAATATTACTATCAACTTTTCCAGAGTTTTCAAAAATATTAAATAAACATTACCACATGTTTTGTATCCTATAGCAATAGTTTTACCAGAATTTTTCTTGATCTCACATCCTAAAGTAGAAAAAGTTACATCAAATCCATCATCACATATCTGACTCACATTGATAAGATTTTATGTCATTCATTCAATATAGTACACATCATTCACAGGTATTTCATTATCAAGAGGGATAATTCCTTTACCAACAATTTCAAAACATTGATTATCTCCAAACTTAATAGTCCTCCTGAATGTGTTTCACAATGAATAAATTTACACTTATCACGTGTCACATGGTGAGAACATCCACTGTCTAGAACCCATAAGTCTTTCTTAACAAAATGAAGTACAGTTTAAACAACCAAAACATCTGCTTTAACTTTAGGTTTCCATACAAATTGATTTCTTTCTTGTTTTTATGATTTTGAATTACAACAAATTGTCATATGTCCAAAATGATTATAACTATAACATTTAAAAAAAAATCCTTCTTCTAAACATCATGTTATATCGATTTGACTCATTTTTACAATGTCAATTAGATGAAAAAGAATCAGATAGATAAGGATTATATCTATAAAAATTACAATTTTCATGTCTAGATTCATCCTTTTACTTTTAGATGATGACATTAAGTTTTGCCATTAGTACACTTAGTGAAAAACATTGACAGAGATCATCGGTACAAGCATAACCGGCGAACAACAACCATAACCGGCAGACAACAAGCATACCTGACAGAATAAAGTGTCATGAGAAAATGCTAAGTATGGAATTGACCGGCGAACACTAACAAGTGTTCTACCGACGAAGTAAATAGGACATCACCAACGGGTCAATAACATAACACAAAGATCATCACCGACGATATAGTTTTGAGAACAAAATTGACAGAGAAGAAAAGGCATACCCAACGAACAGTTCAAGAAAGGAACACCAACGGAAAAGAAAACCAACAGACTGATAGAGCAGCCCGACCATCAGAATCGACAGTCAGTTAGAGAACTCGCAAATAGTGGATCTGACTTTTACACGTTAGATAAAGCATTGTAATTCTATTTATAGAGTTTTAATTTGTTTTAAATAATTATTTGAGGGTCAAGCAAGCATAATGTAAATGTTTTAAAGCATCCTAATGGATCTAAAACATATCTAACTAAAGATCAAGGTCAAGTTGTAAACCTTGGATCTAGGGTTAACTTGCGAAGAGTGAATCAAGAATAGAGCTAAAATGTAGTATAAATAGATGCTTAATCAGTTGTCAATTATGGATTCATTGTTTTTGATAGCACTAGTACATTTGAGCCTAATTTTAGACCAACATTTCTGACCAAACATTAAAATGGTTTTGCTTGGTCGGTTGATAGAAGGAAAAATTTGATTTTTTTTAATCCATTCTCGTGTTGGTCAAAATTACGACAACCATGACATGTCAGAATTACGACCAACAATGGCATATAACTTTAAAAAAAAAACCGGGCGTTTTCATTATATTTCATTTTGTTATTTGCGCAGAGCTGAAGGAGGCTGGAAGGAGGGCATCTCTCAACATACAAACATATTATTGGCGATCGAGAAAATCCTCTTCCTGAAACTCGATGAGTAATATTCCCCTCAAAACTTGTTTCTATTTTCCTCTCAAAGGCCATGGATTTGGTTCAGTCATTGTCTATACTTTAGACGATTGCAAATAGGGTTGTAGAATTGAATTTATTGCAAGATAATAAGCTTTTACATGTTGTTAAACAAGATGATTTATGGAAAGGCCACACGCACATAGGGGGTTTTTTCCCACACCATT
>MU227273.1:1926356-1943990 GCA_018584345.1 Thuja plicata
CATAAGTGTTGACATAGGAGACCACTACACATTCTGTTTGATCATCCTCCCTAGCTAAGAGGGAGTGTTAATGTTTGTATCTTCAGTCGTATGATCATTAGAATATATATAATACATGTTGATTAATAATAATATATTATATATGTTATATTATTATTAATCATATGAAATTTAATATTAAATATTAAATTATTATATTATTCTTAATTAATAATTGATTGATGAAACATTATAAGATTGATTAACTTATGATTAATAGGAAGAGGCATGTCCTTTCTTATAAATAATAATGAATAGACATGTCCCATGAAGGGACATGTCTCTCCTAGCCTCATTCCTAATATAAATGAAAGAGAGATTGTTGCATTTGAAAAACACATACAAAATAGAGTGCTATTACATTTGCAGCTATCCTAAAACTTAACAATGCATAAAGGATATTGAAGTAAGATCACACCACCATGATGGCTAGATCTAGAGGTTGAATGATGAATCTTGCATGTTTGAACCTAATCCCTTCAAAGGCTTGAGAACTTGAATCCTTGATCTTCAATGGAGAACTTGAATTCTTGAGAGGAAGACTTGAACACCTTAAAAGCTTGGAAACATGTAGAACAATGGATTCTTGAATCTTTTTCTTCTTGATAAAATCTTGATTAGAGATTTTTTGCACTTAGAAGACTTCTTTTTGCTCAATATCACTTAGAGAAAATGAGAGGAGAAAAATTCCTTTTATATGAAACTAGGGCACAATCTTCTAAGGAGGCCAACATAGGAGAATTAAATTCCAATTAGACCCATGCCCCTACAAGAGGACCTATATTACATATAATTTAGGATTTTCCACTTTAGAACCCAAAACAATTGACCTGGAAGTAGAAAAAATGAATTTTTGATGACCTCCAGAAGCTGACAAGCTTCCAGATTTGAAAGGGGGACCTAGGTTAAGGTCAAGGTCAAACCTGACCTAAGTCAAGGTCGAGTTCAACCCTGACCCAGGTCAAGGTCGAGTTCAACCTTGACCTAGGTCAAGGTCGAGGTTGACCTTGACCCAGGGGGTCAGAACCCCTGGAAGAAGTGCCAGGTGGGATAGAAGGTGCCCAGAGAGGCCCAATCAGGGTCCTAAATAGGCACATAAGTAGGAGATGATGCATAAATGAGGGGACAATATGATTGTGGTCAAAAACATCCCCTAAGGAGGGCTAAATGTTCTTAACATGGAAGTGATTCCATTTTAAGACGATACAACTATTAATTCTATCTCATTGATAGTCTTTCATCCCTCACTGGCTTTACAACTCACAACAAATTTTCATAGATATATTGTCATAAAATATGATCTTGTATAGTCACTACACCCAATACCATACATCATTGAACACAAATGAGACTTTGTGTTAAATAATCTATAATAAAGAATCAAATCCACTATAGCCTCAATTTGGTATTTCTAATCAGTATATATGATTGTGCACAACTAACATAAATGTATTTAATAAAAGACTAAAATCCCTCTTTGTATATTCTTCATCATATTTTTACTGCTCAATATATAGGATGTTACAAAACTATTCAAGGAACTGAATACAAATGACTAAAAATGTCTCATAACATTTAGAGATGTCTTTCAATATTATAATCTATGTCTTCCAATATAGATGAATATATGTTTCAGGATTATCATCATAATAATCACTTATTCTTATTCAAACTTATCAAAACCTTTGATGTCATGTTGTTGAATATAAACAAAATAATCACTGCCATAAAAATACTTAGTTTCTGATCAAATAAATAATATAAAATGTATGCATCTAAACAATTCTGCATTTTCTCTTAATTTGTGTTATTAATTATTTTCAAAATTATATATCTTAATCACATTCTTACCAAAGGTCTATCAAACCAAACTCTAGTGAAGCAATATTAACCTTTTCCACAAACTCAACTATGATTCACACTTGGGTATGGCAACAAAGACCATGAATTTATGATGCAAACATAACCATGATGCAACCATTACAACATATACATACCAACTGAATAACCATGATAATACAAACTCGACCTCAAACTTCAATATCGTATATGGGTTTAAGCACAGTGACCAACACAACATAATATAACGATAAATATTACACATTGTTTCATAAACCCTCAACCATTAACTAGGGTTTAAACTGGGATCCAAATAAAACATAAAATACATGTCATGTTAATGTGACTGCAAAATAGATGAATTGCACTGGTCCAGTTAACACAGATATGAATTGGTAAGGCTCAAGAACACATATGTGTTTGATAGACAAATTCACAAACTCTTAACTAGGGTTTTAATCATGAATACATGAATGACCAAGATATATTATTATTAGTCAAACACATGCATTCAAAGAACCAACAAACTTAAACTCAAGTTAACAAGTAACAAACACAAAAAGGCTTTACTTACAAGAACCATAAAACATATTACTTACATCGACATGATTAACCCTTAACAATGAAATTTTTAACAAAATATTAAAACATGGTAACAAGAATAAGATAATGGAGTAAGAACTCCTAGTATACAATCTCGGGTTGTATCTTCACAATATCCCGCACAATTTCTGCCTTCACAACATTTCACTACAACTTTCATACAATCTCAACTGTTTAATTGTTCACAAACTTCCTTCTCAACCATATTCACCATTAGCAGCCATGGAAAACTATAACCACCAATCTCTAAATGATATACCCTACACAGATGATGCCCTAACTCGAAAGAGGTAGGGTTTCAAATTGATGAGACTAAAACATGAATAATAGACATAACATCTTTATTCTTTCAACACAAGGCATATCCAATAATTTTAAATTCTCATGGAATCTTCATAACGATAAAACACTTCACACAAAGTGCTAAGTGTTTTCAATTATAACATTTTGCAAATTGCCACTATTTAAAGAAATGTTAGGCGGACGACCAAAAGACCTACCTAGCATAATGAACTTATATGTCATGGTCACAATATTAGTGAATTTAACCTTATTAATTTTACCTTAAAGCTTTTATACACTATAATCAAAGCTTGATCATATGAATGATACTCTTTAATATAACTGAGATATATTCATGTCAATTCAAACTGAAGTATGTACTATACTTATATAATTGAATTAGGTGTATCAAATCAAGTGAGTGAATACAATGATTATAATCTGAATATTAAACTGACCAATCTCAACTAAGATCAACATATAATCTGATTAAGTGAATAATATGTAATCATTGTGGAAGCTTATCCCAATCAAATGCAAACTAGCATTATAATGCAACTTATTCTTTGAATGATACAATAAAATAAAATTTGATCTCAAAATGAATGGAAGATGAAATATGTAATAAATTTTTGATAAAACTATCATGATGTAATATGCTATAACCCAATCTCATAACTGCAAATTGATCAAACTCTATATGATACAAGTGTATATGAAGTTGAATGCAAATGCAACATATCATGTACAATGTGATTTCCAATGATACTAAATATAGCTGGAAACATAAAGGATGATGCAAATTCAATATAATCCCATAACCACAATAATGAAAATTATATTTGATCCCGTAACCATAATAGTAAGGATGCAAAACTGATCACAAGATGGTATGCAAACTAATCATAAGATGTTCTAATCCAAATAAATATTATATCAACCTAAACTGAACATCATTGAACATCATCATAATACTGCCATATTTTTAGTATGTTTGGAAACAAGGACAACTTTAGATGAGGAACACCAAGAAATTGAAAATTATCAAAGAGAAGGTTAGAAATTGGAATAAGTACACCTTTGGAGATGTCTTTAATTAGAAAAAGCATATTATTATGAAACTCAAAGATACTCAAGAGAGGATGACAATGGGAGAAACTTCACTAGACATTTGTAATGAAGAGGAAATTATTAGAGCATGGTGGAAGGATATCACAATTACAGAATAATTTTACCGGTAACAGTGTTCTCAAGTTTAATGGTTGAAAGAGGGGGATGTGAACTCTACATTCTTTTACAAGTTCACATACAAACACAAGAGGTGTAACATAATTCAAGGATTGCTTGATGTATGGGATACTTACCCTTGGATTAATTTTGCACAACCTACAAGGACAATGAGTTGACATGTACTATTGTGGAAGATAAGATTCTACAATGCTTACCTATTATAAATACAAATGGTTACAATAACCAAATTATTACCCATGTAACTGAAGAAGTTAAAACTATTATTTTTTCAATGAGAGGTTACAAGACCCCTGGTCTAGATGGTTTTCCTCTTGCATTCTATAAGGAATTATGGAAAATCATTAAATATGATGTTACCAGGGTTGTAAAACACTTTTTAAGAGATGGAAAGCTACCACATTTATATTTCTCTTATCCACAAAATTGAGGAACAAAGAAATATTATAGATTGTAGACCCAATCATTTTATGCAACACTCATTATAAGATCTTCTCTAAAAATTTATTCAACAAGGTCAAAGCCCTTCTCGATCCCTTGATAAATCATAATCAAAAGGACCTTGTGTTTGGTCTATAGGTCACGGATGCTATGATTACCATGAATTAGGTTATATATTCAATGGACAAAAGTAAAATCTTAGGTATGAAATTAAAACTAGACCTCTCCAAAGCTTTTGATAGAGTCTGATGAGACTTTTTGTACAAAGTTGTGCTTAAAATGGGTTTTAATTTTAGATTAGTAAACATTGTGAAGACTTGTATTAAAATTGTCAAGTATTTAGTTATATTCAATGGATTTCCAATAGGCCTTTTTGGGGCTGAAAGAGGGCTTAGGCAAGGTAATCTTCTATCCCCCTACCTATTCATCATGTTAGCAGAGGTCCTATGGAGGATTTTCCTAAATTTCATTGATAATGGTTCTCTGCAAGGTGTAAAAGTTGCTTCTACAATCCCAACTAGTGTGGTTCAGTAGTTTGTAGATGATAATTTTTGGTAGATCTTCAATGGTGGAGGCTAAAGTTTGGAATACCTTCCTTAATGACTATGTGAAGGCCTCTAGTCAACAGATAAACAATGAGAAAAGTAACCTCTACTTCTTTAACACAAAAGAGGACCTTCAAAATAAAATCAAATTGGTCATGGGTTGTATGAGTGCTACTCTCCCTAGTTTGTATCTAGGCCCACTTCTGACGGTCAAGGAGGTTACCCAAACATTTTGGGGATCTATTGTTGAGAGAATGTAGAGAAAGTCGGCTAATGAAACAATTTTTTTTTAGTAGTGCAAGTGAACTTCAACTTATTTTAGCCTCCTTACAAGGTATCCCAATTTACTTCCTTTCAACCTTCAAGATCAACGATAATATAGCTTCTAAATTGAGAGTATTCAAAAATCTTTCCTATGGAGTGGGATGGAGAAAAAAAGAGGATGACACTTATCAACTAGGATTTGGTTTATAAACAAAAAATATTGAGGGATTGGGAATTTGAAATATAACACATATGAATAGAGCTCTTATTGCAAAGATTGTCTAGAAATTGGTTCTTCATAGGGAAGATTGGTGTAGGATTATTGTGTGCTAAATATCTTAGTTCAGAGAAGTTCTTGGATCATCTTTTCAACCCCACCTTTCCTGGAGGTTCTATCTAGAGTAATATTGTCAAGGGTAGAAGAATTATTTTGTTAGGGCTAAAAGAATTAACTACGGATAGTTTGGCCATTACATTTCGGGAGGATTCTTGGATTACTCAATTACCATTAATTACCAAAGAACACTTCAAAGGTATGTGTGACTTGGCTTCTAGATGTTTTGGTACTAAGGTGGCTAATTATATGTCCCCAAGGAGGTCTTGGAAGGACCTTACATAGTGTTTTCATGACTGGCCAGATATGATCCCCAATGCTAGAGATCTACGAAATATTATAAAAAAGATGAGAATTCCTCTTTTACCATGAGAAGATAGATTTATTTTGAGGAAGAGTTCTACATGTGATTTCTCTATCAAGTTTGGTTACATGATGATAGTAAATAATGAGAGTATGCACAAATGGTATAAGGAGGTTTGAAACCACCAATTAATCTCAAATATTAACTTCTTTTAGTGGATAATGATGCACAATAATATCCTAACACAAGATAATCTAATTAAAAGAGGGTTTCAAATCCCAAATAGGTGTGTTTTATGTAAAAAAGAGGAGTATATCCCACATCTTCTGATTCACTATGAGTTTGCAAGATAGATTTGGCATAAAGTCATTGCTAATATGGAAATACCATGGGTCTCTAATAATAATGTTCAGTAAGTCCCTCTGGAGTGGAAAGGACCCATACATAATCCTATAATTTCTCAACTCTGGAGGCAAATCTCCCACATCTCTCCTGGAGATTATTCAAAGAGAGGAATAATAGAATTTTTCATGATAAGGATAACCTTTTGGATGGGGTATTTATTTCATTTTATAGACTACTTAAGGAAAATCTTGTTGTCACTATTTGTAAATGTCATGTGTTTCCTCTGTCCTCATTTGAAGAAAGGATTGCTAGGAATCAGGAGCTGTCAAATAGGTATGCTAAGTTTGACAATTCAGAATCAATGAGGAGGAGAAACATGGTTTGTAAACCACGAGATCTAGGGTGGCTTAAATTAAAATTTGACGGGGAAGATAGAGGTGAGAAGGAAGTTGTGAGTGGTATTATCAAGTCAAATTTGGGTACGATGATTTTGGCCTATCTTGGTAATGTGAATGGCTTCACTAAAAACTAGGCTTAAGGGGTGGCTATGCCTTGGGGAATCAAATTTTCCCTTGCTTTTATATTTAAGGCCCTGGTCACAGTAGGTAATTAACTATTAACAATTAATGTTGTTAAAGGTTGGTTCAAATCTAGCTGGTCTACGGTTGTAATTTTGGAGGATATTTGCAGGTTACTTTTTAGGCTTGAGATTTTGGAAATTAAACATTCCTATGGAGAAGGGAATAGGGTGCAGACACATTGGTATCACTTGGTCTCAAGTTGAAGGGGTTAAAAAGTTGGTGTGAAGAGGACAACTTCCTCCTAAGTGTTAAATCACTCATTTGGGAGGGAAGTAACTTGGAATGATAGATCTTATAGAATGTATGTGAAATATAATTTGGTCTTTTGTTCTATGTACATTTGCAGATTGAGATAAGTGCTAATAGGTGCAGACTTTATTTTTGTTTTTCTCTCCCCTAGGACACTATCATGTGGAAGATAAAAGTTACAATTTACAGGGTTCTATACTCAAGAAAAAGTTACCTTGATGTGTACAACAATGACTTTGGAAATGATAAAACCCATCAACCAATTATTTTAAATTTCTATTACCATTGGCTAGAGGCACGACCTCATAAAATGAAAGGTCAAAACCCTAACATACCTTGCTGACATAATAGAGAAGAAAGTGACCAAGGGGAGGGTGAGAAGTTAAGGTTTTTTATTAAAGGTTTACTTCAGAAGAGACAAAATGGGCCCAAGTGATGATATGCTACAAAAAGGGCCAGTTAAATACATATAAGAAGGGGTAAATGGGTTGTCCATTGGTCACAAAACAACAACCAAAGTAGTGAGTTGGGATTCATTATTGGAGAAATCATTTGTATAGGGAGTGTTTGGGCTCCAACAATACTCAAAAGGAAACTAGGATAGTGATTCAATTACTCACATGTTTGATAGCCTCTAGGAGGAGGAAAATGACAGGGTGGAAGTAGACGGAGCTTAAAGAAAAGGTTTCACTTGTTAGGGTTTTGCAGAACTAATAATGGGAGTGAGAGCTTTGGAAAAAGAGGTGCACCCAATTAAGTCTCAGGTAGAGGACATGATGAAGGGTTTGAGGAGTGTCACTCACATATTTGTATGGGAATGCACAACTCGGTTACTACCTTGGCCCTCCTTTAACAGAGATTTGGTGGGACTAATGATATGGAGCTTTTCGACTCTCTAAGGAAGAATTGGGAAAGAGTTATTAGGATGGGCCTTGGTGGCCCTAGCCATGTTAACTAGAATTAGCAATGGTGTCTCCTTCAGGTTTTAGGGTTTTTGTAGTCCATTATTATTCGGGTAATAGTGTTTTATCCAATCACTTTTGGCAGGAGTATGTCTTTTAGCCTTAGTTTATAAGAGGTAACACCCTTGTTTTAAATAATAATTAATTTAAATCTTTATATATATAGATAGATAGATAGATAGATAGATAGATAGATAGATAGATAGATAGATAGATAGATAGAGAGAGAGAGAGAGAGAGAGAGAGAGAGAATAAAGTTTCAGTAAATCATGACCCTAAACAACCATATATAACCATGAAAGACTAACAAAAAATCCTATACTAGAAAGCCTATCCAAGTGTAGAGAAAATACCAAAATGAGAATTTGAATCTTAAAAGCATTGATGAAATGGGACTAAGCCTCCCAGAAAAAACCATGGTAGCACATAATTTATGACTATGTTACATTTCCATATGCAGTATTTCAAAAAAGAGTATTCCTATGATCTCCAACGCAACCATTAAAACACTATAGAAGTATTCATCACTTAAACCCCAATGAGAAGACGACACCATAGTGAACGTTAGTGCATGCAATATCACCCTTCACCAAATCATCAGACAAAACAAGGGCGAAGAGACCCCTGACCAAAAAAGTTGACCCAAAATGGGACTTAGACGCCAACATCATCATGGATGAGAGATGGAACAACAAGAGCCTGACGTGCATCATCTCCTTGATTCTCACTAGCCGCATCATCCATAAAATTATCCTCCGCTAACACACCCTGAACTGGAAGCAACAAATGTGCATGATCGAGAATGATCAACATAACATTCACCTTGTCCCGAATTAAATCTTAATCTTAGTTTTATTTGCAATTAATTTTTATGTTAATTTCCTTGTATTTTAAACACAAGAAAATAAAAAATTGGGAATCAAGTAATACATATAATTATATATTTTTGTTAAAAATATATCTATCAACTATAGTTGTATTATATGCATCCACTAAACTTCATAAAAAGAAAACAATAACCAAAATAATAAGTTAACTAAGTGATTTTATTTTAGCATTGAATAAACAAGCTCACTACGTATATGTATGTATTGAAATAAAATAAAATAATAATAATAATTTATAATCTAATATTATTAAAATTTAAGAAATTAAAATAAAGTACCTACTAATGGAGCTTTTGACGATAACCATCCAAAATAGAATGACACATATTGAGATTTGGGGTGAGCTCACTAAAGTATAGCCATTGGTAAAAAGTATAAAACTATAAAGTATATGGATTGGCCTAGAAACATATTTTTCTAAAATTTGCAATAAGGATTCAAATTGAAAATTATTGTTTAATAACAAACTTATGAAAATAATTTAAATTTGTTAATCTTATAATTAAAATTCCTTGTAAGATTTAGGATCAATATTTTATGATTATTTAAACTTTTATTGAATGTTACAATGTTGTGTATTACTATAAAAGAATATATATTTACTTTAGTTTAAATAAGATATATCCATAAATTAAATTAAAAAATTTAATATTACTACTATATCTTAAATTATAAACAGTTATAGAAATATAATTGACATAATTTTATATATTCTTATATTATTATTATTATTTTAAATCTGCAATGATCATAGTGGAAAAATTGGTTATGATGAAGATTTCATAATAAAAAAATTATATAACATTGACAAAAAATAAAAAAGATTAAATTTGTTAAAAATAAATTAAAATTAATTACAATTGAATAATACAATGTAGCATAAAACTAGAAGAAAATACATCAATTAAATATTGCACAAATTACTATTTTTACTATTTAATATTAATTTTTTTTAAATATAAACTAATTTCAATATATGTAGAAGATAAACAAATGATGAAAAATTAGAGCCAAAACAAAAATACCCAAAATAAGAATGCCATCAACAACATTTAAAACCCTTAAATTGTAAAAAAAAACTAGTTGAAATGAGTCCTTTGTTACATTGTTTATTTCTAACATTTTTTTATTACTTAAAAAAGCAAAATTTACAAAAAAATAAAGCTTCTAATAGGTAGCTGAAGAAAATTAGATTTCAATAGACTACCCAAGTAGATAAGACTGGACAACCACAACAAGTTATAAAATTGAATAGACTAAGGAGTGTTTACATGAACTAAGCCATCAAGTGGTGTATATATTACATAATTCAAACACTGCAATTTTTCATATTGCAGCTATTATGGAGGTCATACGCTTGATCCTCAATATGTTGAAGTTGTATTGTTGCCAAAATATTTTTCTTGGCTAAGCCTAGAAGTTGCGAACCCAAAAAAAACAACAACCTGAAAAACTATATTAGAGTAAAGCATTAAAATATCGATTTTCTGAAAATGGTTACTTGAGAACATAGTAGAACATCTAGATTTCCAAATATGTCTTAAAATAACTTGTTTGATTGAATCAATAATGATATCATCATGTAAACCAAGGCCAAGAAGAGTCTCTTTCCAGTTCATCTTATGACAAACAACAACTAACAGGTTTTTGAAAATGTCATTCCATTGCTTTTTAACAAATGGGCAATCCCAAAATATATGCTTCATATTTTCAATGCATGAACAAAAAGGGCAATTAGTTAGTTGAAATTTAACAAATTTCAGTATATTTTCAATGGGAAACTTGTGATGTAAAAATTTCCAAGCCAACAATTAGGTTTTCCACATTAGTTTTGGATTTCCATATTTGTGCACTCATTTTGTTCCACCTTTTAGCAGAATATTTACATTTCCATTTATGGTTGAGGCGCGGAAGTAACCTCCAAGAAGGCAAAGACTGAATATAATCTTTCTTCAGTAGAAAATGATGGAAATGAGAAGAAGCCAGTCATTTCCAGTATTTAAAAGAATTGCAATATTTAGGAGTACGTAATTCCATGGCTAATTCAGGAGAGACAAATGATTGCACAAATATAATGAAACCTTTATACTTGACATTCAACCTATTTTTTTTTTGCTGATTTTCAACCTTGAAGACTAGTCAAAAGTATTAAAGTCCCAAATATATTTAAATTATTGCACATATTTCTTATACAAGCAATAAGCTTGTTTAGGAAAGAAAACAACAAGCGGTTGATTATGATAATTGATGAATTTATTTTAGTAGATTGATGATGAAGCAAAGCTAAATCCCTTTTGAAGCGAACAACCATTCCACTGAAGAAAGTGACAAATTTTCTACTAAGCCTTTCAAATGAACTACAAATGAAATGAAGCCTTGATTTTGAAAAAGGGGGACATAATAATTTTTTCAAACCAATTGATTGACTACCATTTATTATTATTATTATTTTTTGATCGGTAAACGATCAAGGCTTGATAATTTTATTATTATTATAATAAATATTACAAAAAATCCGTTCAAACGAGCACTGGTAGGAAAGAACTGAGTCAAGAAAACCTCCATTCTTGCCCGGGGATCAATGATCCTCTGAATACTTACAAAGAAAGCTATAGGGGCATACCCCTTTCACAAAAGAGTCTTATAGAAAAAATACAATATAATTTTCAAAGAATAATGTTGGATATGACTATACTCCTGCCATTATTTTCATACATATGGTCTATTCTGCTTTATCTCCATTATGTTTCCAAGGAGAAACTTTATATTTGTATGGAACTTCTTTAGGTAAAGCCTTATCCCGTAGCGCTTGTTGAACCCAAAATCTATATCTGTTTCTGCAAAAAAACATATGGGAAAAGAAAACCATTGCCTTCTACAACACCTTGTTAGAACGGAATAGATCAAATTAAGATAACATTACTTTTCTTTGATACCCTGGTGGGAATTTTTATAACCATCACATACTCTTTATGGATTCCCAAAAGAGAATCCTCAAAAATGATAGCACATAAACCATATTCTATCGCTATTTTTCAAATTTTAATGAAACCCCTTGCTACAAACCAATGGTATTTTGTTTTCTGTAACCTATAATATATTAATGTAAAGGGTAACTATATACCAAAAAATTAGTATTAAATTTTTATATCTACATGAATATATAGCTCTATATAACTATATATATATATATATATATATTCAAATATAATCTAATATTTTTGGTAATTGTTCCTATTAAATTTTCAAAAAAATTTGAAACAAGGATACCAACTCAGGAACTAAAGACTTTGATATCATACCACAGGTATATGTACTATCTACTCTTAACCCAGATTGAAATGATACATTCATATAGATAATAAAGGATCATGATACAAAGCATAAGGATCCCTGAACGGAAATCAATACATATCTCAACAAAGTTTGTATTGATTTCAAAATAAGAGGTCGTCGCAAAGTATCCATGAAGAAAAAGTCTGCAAACTAACAAGTATTAAACCAAATTGTGATCATCATCTATTAAAACTTTCCATCATATTCCTTAGAGCAGAGTCTATAACTGTTTATATAGGTAACATGATGAGATATATATTTTAATTATCAAAGTTACTGCAATATTTTAATTCTTAATTTGTTGATGTGTATATGTGTGTGTGTGTGTGTGTGTGTGTACAATATGTATCCCTTTATATATGCAATTATTCATATATCCACGTCTATCCTAAACCGGTTCTTGTTCTATTATAGAAACAATGTTTCTAAAAATATTTCCATTTCCTCCTTAATTTAAAATAAGAACTGAATCAGATCAGATTATTGTTAAGTAGAGTACTGGAACATACTTAACCAAAGACATCTATAGAGAAACATAGCTAATGATGCAATTTTGTAGATTCCTCCCCTGAAGCCATTACATATATATATATATTATATGCTGACTTCAATAAAAGAGACCAACAAAAAATATCATCTCCTTAAAATCCGTCAGTATAAACGGTATTAAAAAGTAAATTTTCTTTCATAGCATGCCCATTTGTCAAAAAATAATGATAATAAGACTCAAAATTTGTTGCTGCAAAGACTCATTATCAAATATCTATTAATATAATATATAATCATTCTACTATATTTATCCTCTGACATCTATTTTCCATAATATTTGAATCAAAAAATTATTTCTATTTTAACCTATTCTCCATAAACCCTTACTAACTACCTAAAAACATATTTAAACAAGCCAAAATATCATAACAATATTGTAATTGGGATTAAACTGTATTACTTGCACTAGTACATTTGAGACCTCTTTTTGACTAATATGCATCACAATTTTGACACTACCCCGTTGGGCAAGCAACACAGATCGGTGTTGCAGTTTTGGTGTCAGAATCACCGAAGGCTGGTATGACCATCGTTATTGTGATGGTCTCGACCATCGCAATATGCACTAGCTACGATGGTTAACATGTCGTCATTACAAATTATGAGTGTCTCCATTAAAATGGGTATGCAACAGATATGTTATCCACGTGACGACCAGCTGTCAGATTATTCTGACATTTGGATGTTGCATTTGGTGCTTTGGCATCAGACATTTTCTGAATACTATCTCCATTGCGAAGGTATTGATCATCGCATTATACACCAACTAGAATGGTCAACCTATCATCGTTACACATTATGAGTATCACAATTACGATGGGTCTGTGATAGATATATTGTACATGCAATGTCCATCTGTCAGATTATTCTGACATTTGGACATCGCATATTGTGCTTTGGCGTCGGTCGTTCTCTGAATAATGTCACATTTGCAACGGTATGCTATATTTTAAAAAAAAATATATATCATGCATTGATGGAGTGAGACCTTAAAATATTGAGCTTCTCTTTGTTTTGAGAATAGTTTAACATTCTCTACTTAACAAGGCAAACTGCATGAAGGTGGAAGCTCATCTGGCCCCTCCTAGGAGATTCTTATGACCCTTTACGAAACTTTAAGACCTCTAAGATTTATTCTTAGGGATCATAAAGGGTCATAAGGGGTCCTGGGACACAATAGCTGAGAAACATAAATGTATGCATTATGGTCACAATTCTTTGGAGACACCACTCAATTATGTTGTCTCCAAAGAATTGTGATCATGATGCCTACATTTATGTTTCAACTATTGTGAGATTAAAAGTCTTCTAAGGAACATGTCATGTCTATGTGGAAATACATAGGATCATCACCAAAGGGGGTTCCGGATCAAAGAAATCCCTTTCACTTAATACTTATGAAGCCATCAATGGTATACTAATTGTTTAGGATTGTAAGTTTCCATTGATGGCTTCAAATTACCAAGCAAAAGGTGTTTTCTAGTACAAAAGACTTAGCATCCTCCAGAGCCTTTTGCTTAAATGCATTATACCCCTGACATACTTTATGGAAAATTTTTGCATTAGGACTACAAATAAATGTAAACCAATGATTAGTAGTGTCCAAAAAAAGAGGCAAAATCACAGTAGCATAATGCATAAGGATATAAAGTTCATTAACTAGATACATTTTTGTAATGATGATGAGGTCATCATGAGGAAGAGGCAAACGAGATTTATTAAGAACAAGAAAATATCCTTGACACAATGATACAAAAGTGATTAGGTTATGTGCGACATCAAGCCTATGACATGTGGGCACATTATTTTAGGTAGGCCATGACAATATGCTAGAAGGACTTTTCATGATGGATAATCTAATACTTATGTTGTTCATAAAGGAAAATAAGAAGTAAAAATTGGTACCTTTGAGTAGTAAGGTTAATGAAAATGACTTGATGTGGTTTGGAGATAGAATGTCATTGAAAAGGCAGCATACAACAATGAGAGATAATGGTTGGAGTATGGTTGATGAGTGGAAGGAAAACAAGAAGTGTAGCGATCCTAATGTTGAAGAACTTTAGGATTTGAGTCATGTTCAAATTGGGACAGTCAAATTTGCTCTTGAAGAGCAGAATTTTGGAAAAAAAATTTGAGAAGTTATAGGGATCATTGGCACAACAACAAAAGAGAGAAAGACCAAGGGTACTTGTAGATAGAGTGCATGGCAAACAACGACAACTTTCCAACAAAGGGCAGCAACAATTTGTTTTTGTTTCTAATAGTTGTTTGAATGAAAATGAAAGTTTGAACTGTAGAAGGCCAATGAAATTGGGAGATTTTATTCCCTATCATAAAATCAAGAAGCATAGCAGCCAATGGAGAGATGCTTGGCATAAGGACAAGTTGGATTCTTGGGACAATAATCATTTTAAACCTGGAGAGCATGGTGCAGGGGAACCTAAGACAAGAAAGGAACACCAAGGAACTAAGAAGACATGGGAGAACATGAAGACATATAATCCAATCAATTGGACCATTTTGGAACCAATTATGAAGTTTAAACATGAATTTTGAAGTCAAAATTTAAATGCAATGTAATAAGTCCTAAAGGACCTTATAGGCCTTAGGATCACAAATATGATATAATGAGGAGTTAGAGTAAATAGGTGTCTAAGGGGTCTTAAATAATACTAATAAGGTCAATAGAGTCATTTTAGGGAATAGGAGTTGATAGAATAAAAGTTTTCATTCAATAAAGTCATTTTTTTAGTTTCATAATTCAAAATTTGAATGTAAATGGTCACATATACAAAATGGAAGGAATTAGGATTTGTAATGTTTAGGTATAAACTAATTTATCCAACAGATCAGATTTGGTTAAAGGAGTTATAGGGAGTCTTTAAAAGGTCTAAAAGATGTCCATGATGGATATGATCCAGTATTGTATGGACTGCACACAGAATAAGGAAGAAATATACAGTTTTCTGCAATTTTTGTGAGTTTTGGCATCCATATTGGTTTGTCTTTTTCTATTTTTGGAATATAATGTATTAAGAACATCATCTATTCCTTATTGAAATAATTTGGGTAACCTAAGACAACTAATATCTTAGATTTTGTTTGATACTGCTAGCAGACTCTTATATTGGTTTACTGCTCAAGTTGACAAGGGCAGTTTGTATTCCAGCACTTTGTTATGATAGGAGTGGAATGTATTAAGATGACATGAATTTTTGTAATTAGTAGTGTTTGATGTATGTTGAATAGATCACTATCTATATACAATAAGGAAAATTTCATATGTATTTTTTGAATTGTTTAAAAGAATGAGGTTGATCATGATCATTATTTACATCATTAAAAAAAGAAGAAATATCAGAGGAGATGAATAATTGAGAAAGAGTCTACGAAGGATAAAATATTGTTGGATGGAGGTTTCATGACACTCTAAAAGGATAATGATGATGAAATTAATTTTTCCATTATTACACTTAGTGAAAAACATTGACAAAGATCATCGGTACAAGCATTACCGGTGGACTACAAGGATTACCGGCGAACAACGAGCATACTTGACAGAACACAAAGGTCACAAGAAAATGCTAAGTATGGAATTGACCGACAAACACTGACAAGTGTTGCACCGAAAAAGTGAATAGGACATCACCAACGGGTCAATAACATAACGTTGAGATCATCACCGACGACACAGTTTTGAGAACAAAACTGACAGAATAGAAAAGGCATACCCGACCACCAATTCAAGAAAGGAACACCGATGACAAAGAAAACTGACCGTCAGAACTGACAGTCAGTTAGAGAAATCACAAATAGTGGATCTAAGTGTTACACGTCAGATAAAGCAATGTAATTCTATTTATAGAGTTTTAATTTGTTTTAAATCATAACTTGAGGGTCAAGCAAGCTTTATGTAAATGTTTTAAAGCATCCTAACATATCTAAAACATATCAAACTAAAGATCAAGGTCAAGTTGTAAACCTTGGATCTAGAGTTAACTTGCGAAGCGTGAATCAAGAATTGAGCCAAAATCTAGTATAAATAGATGTTCAAATCAATTGTGAGTTATGAATTCATTGTTGTTGATAGCCACGACGAGCATCTAAGGAGCAGAAGGAAGAATTCATCCAAAGTTCAGAAACAAATCATATTAGTTGTCAAGAACACACAGAGGCTACCAACGAGCAGACAAACGTATTATTCAATTATGGAAGGATGATTAATCATAAATAGGAAGCTTTATTGGATCTATTATCAACAATTAGAGATTGCATACATCATCAGATCAAAGACTTATGTAGTTGCATTCTAATAAGTGCATCACATCTAAAATCCTTTTGTACAAGGTGGACTTAACCTTTCTTTACAAATCTCTTAACAGAGTGCACACTTAACAATGTTGCTAAAGCTTCAAACGAAGTAGATCTTAACATGTCTCCACTGTAATACTCCTAACAGGGCAGGTCATCAGAAGTGACCAATTGTAAGCCTTAACCAGCCCCTTCTTATTTGCAGATAGTGAAGTCTTGTGGGTAACAATCCCCACCGCAGTTTTTGCTTCCTAACAGGAGTTTTCTGCGATATCATATCTTGTGTCATGTGTTATCTATTTCTTTTATGATTACATATTAAAGAACTTATGATATGATTGCATATACATAAAGAAAGATGAACAGTTAGATAAGATAATCTACAAAGTGATGATTAAGGGTTAATGGGCTAACCAAGAAAAGTTTTAGAGGTACTGATTCACCCCTCCCCTCTCAGTACATCATTCCAATATAATTCCAACAATTGGTATCAGAGCTAAGTCTCTTTCTTGAAA
>MU227273.1:1944393-1957606 GCA_018584345.1 Thuja plicata
AATTACAGAGAAACTACAAGAGAAAGAATCAGAGATTCAAAGACTTACTGAGCATCACCATGAGGTTACCAACCAGATTATTCTTATGAGTCAAGAAGCAAATAGATTAAATACATAACTCATTGAACAAATACAGATCATTGGTGAGATAAGAGAAGAGAATGAAAAATTGAAGCATGAAATCAAAGTCCAGAATCAACACAATGAATTAATCAAAAAGGTTGAAGATAGCAACAAAAGGATGGATGATTTTCTTGATGGACAAAGAAGAGTCAACAACTACACAGGATTATAGTACAACAAGAATGGTGAATCTTCTAATCAACCAAATCAGAGGAATGATTTCACAACCCCAAGATCCAAGAAGCTGTCATGCAATCATTGCGGAAAACCATGCCACACATCAAACATTTGCAGAAGCAAAATGAAAGGTATTTCTCAAACTCAATCTACTTCCATTGGTAATTGTTATAAATTTCAAAAGAAAGGACACAAGGCACATGAGTGTAGATCCAAAGTGACAAATCCAAAGAGAAAGACCTATATGGACAAGTATTGTCCTACCTGAAAGATGAATGGGCATACACATAAGGAATGCTCGAAAAAGAACAACAAGGCATGGATACCAAAGGAAACTGATAAAATCTACAAACCAACAAGAGTAGGTAACTCATATGTTTGGGACTATAACACATGGGTAAACTGCACAACATGTGGAAGGTATGGTCATATTGCTGCCAACTATATGAGAAAGTGGACCAAAAGGTTAAGAGGTTGGACCAATCTAGGTATGGCATGTCTACACTGTCATAAGGTTGGACATGTGATAAAAGATTGCAAAGTCTGACTGACAGACACAAGTACACATCCCAATGGAAATACCATTGATGACATCAAGAGAATGAGAAACAAGATGTGGGTAAAAGCCACAAACACTGAAGGTGCTGGAACAAGCAATGCAAATGGTGACACCTCATCCAACAGATCCGGTGACATCACTACATCCAACTAAATTGCACAAGTAAGTATGGAACTGCATTATGACAAGTTACATTATACATCGGTTCCATCACACATAGTTCATATTGTAATATTAGCATGAATAAAGATGCAATATATTATTATTTGCTAAACTATTGAAAAGAAACCATCAATTATTGGGCACACTTTGCATCAGTGAACACACACAGAAAGGTTAGCACTACTTACCAGAATGTATCGGTCATTACACAAGCTAAGTGTAAACCGATGGATATCGGTGAACATTGAATCAACAAAAGTTATCTTCGCAACCTCACCAAAAATCATCGGGGAAGTCTCCAAATCCGCTAGCAACCCCGACACTTTGCATAGACACTGAAGATGTTATGAATGTCTCTACCGACAAAATCAGTCTTCATATACTGACGAGTTGGTAAGCATTAATGATAACTTAGGGTGCAAAAAGGTTATAAAATCCCAACGGGTAAACTCATTTTTGCACCCGCGATTTTTGAGCAGACTAGAGAGATTTAAGAGAAATTTGGAAAGAGACCCAACAAAAATCAATTTGACATGAAGCATTCACATTCATAGGCAATCACAGAGAATCTGTAAGTAATAACACTCACCGGCCGCACTATTTTATTTACGAAAAGCCCTAAATTTCTGCAAACAAGATGACATCGACTTCTAGAGTTGAGAAAAGTAAGGAAGATAAGAAGAAATCCTTCAAGCTTGTCAGCAAAGGCTCGTTTGTTGAACCTAAATACAAGTTACACCCTGAAATAGCTTCACAACTTGATGATTTTGGAGCATTCTCCAGAATCCCACCTAGGGTTTTACTGGTAGAGGATGTAAGGTCCTATATTCACTGTAAGATCTCAGAGATAGGAGATCTAGACCTAGATAATGCCTATAGGGTACTATGTGATGATGCTAGAAAGCTCAAAGAAGAGAACAAACATTTGGAAGTAAAGGGACTCACAAATGCACTGCATTTTCCCAAGGTCTTCAAGACAAAATGGATAAATATTGTTCTTAGCAGAGTTCACAACAAGACTCTATGGCTAAATAAGCCAAAGAAAATAACAAAGGTTCTTATTCATGCCATCACAAGTTATCCTACAACTGATAAACCATAGGCTCACAAGCACCCATCTTTGGCAGAAGTGGAAAAACTGACTGGTGCTAAATTAGATAAAAGAGCACTAAAGGTCAACACCATTACCGACGTAGTGTTGAAGTTTGGAGCATGTATTGTTGGATATAAGATCTTCCAAGCAAGAGGAATGAATAGCATATCAAGTACAACTATGAGCACAACATACAAGATCATCAAACATGGAAAGAAGATGGATCTTGCAGAGATCCTGTTACATCAACTAGAGGAGAACATGTGCACAATAAGGTCTTCAAGGACAAACACTTGTAAGTTTGGTTCCCTCATAATGTGCATATTATTTTACTTTGAAGAATACTTTCCTTCCATTGGAAAAGTTGTATGGGACTCAAGCAGACCCATAACCATTCAAATAGGTGAATTCATAGAATCACTAGGAACATATTTTGATAATGTTATGCATGAGTATTTCAAAACCATTAAGGAAATGCTGCAAGCCAGAACAAGAATTCCTGAAAATATGATAGAGGAACACTGAGAAGACATATGTTTCATGGTAGATACTGATTTCACATACATCCAAGTAGTAGTACCAAGGAAATCATGGCTTTCAAAATTAGAATATGAAATCAAAGCAGGATTAGCCAATGAGTGCATTAAGGCACTATTAAATGAACCAATAGACAACAAGCAACTAAGATTTGGTACCTATGAAGAGGCCAAACAAAAGATTAAAAAAAATCTTGTTGTCAAGAAGGCTGTAAAACGGTCAAAAAAAATGGTTAAGATGGGATTTTGTAGAACAGAATAAGATTGAAGATGCACTTATTGCTAAAATGTGCAGACACTATTATATCCCACTAAAATTCACTACATGTGATGTACCACAAAAACCATTAATTAGAATATCTTCTAGATTCAATTTTGTACTTCATGAGGAGAAGAGGATAAGAGAGATTAATTGTTTCTCTTATGCCTCCTAAATCAAAAAGAGAATAAATCAATGAAATCATGAAGAAACGTGCAAAAAGTTTCTCACCCAAGATGAGAGCTTATAAATTTCTTGAAGAGAATCTTATAGAGCTAGAACAAGAAACCCATGATACATGGAGCAAGATACTCAATCCTGCTGAGAAGAGTAGTTATGAGAAGGAAACCGTCAATCAGAGAGATAACTCAACAGCTGAGTTAGACAGTGAAGAAGTGCAAATAACTGGCCAGAAATAGATTGATATTATAGATGAAGAATGGCCAAGAGATGGTGAATATAATCAAGTACTAGCAAGTCCAATACACATCAGTTTAGAGCATGAAGAAGTTACCAAAGAAGAATTGTCAATAAAAGGTAACTTAATTGATGATATAAATGATGAATCATGGTTAGACAACATTGTCAATGACACCACAAGACAAGACCCTGCAGCAGAAGTTCAAAAAGATGAAGACATAAATGTTGCAAAGGGAAATACCAACAGACAGGATACAACTATTGACACTACAACAGTCAATACACCTACAAACATGAATATTTTAATATATGCTATTGATATTCAGTCAAGTTAGGAAAAATCATATAAGAAAGATGATAATATACCCAAGGATATGGATACAGATGAAAACAAAGTTGTATCAAACACTCAAAAGGAAATAGATATAGAAATGAAGGATGCAACCAACAATTAGCAAGAAGTGTCAAATGAACAAACCAAAGAAGCTGATAATAAAATAGAGGATACACCGAGAAAGGGTGAAGAAAAAGATAAAATTGAAGGAGTCAAGCAGGATGAAGGTATAAAAATTAAGGAAGATACATATGTTGATACACCTAAGGCAAATGAGGAGACGTTTCCATCAAACTAGCTGGTGGACTCAGAACAGATACAAAAGGATGCCTCATCTTCTCAACCCTCACCTACCAAGTCAACCCAATCTCAAGCTTTACAGATGGTAGTACATCAATATGCCACCCAACCAAAGAAGAAGAAGAAGAAGATAGTAAAGAAAGACATCTTGGTTGTTACACTGGATGAAGTAATAGAAGTTCCAAACTGGGATATTACCACTTTGGATGGTGATAAACTTCAAGAGTTTGGAGTGTTATGTCAAAGAAAATCCATTCAAAATAAAATGATACAAGAACACAGGGAAACAATGGCACTTGACAAGGCAAGAGATATTCTCCAACAACTTGTTCCTAAGCTAAAACTTGAAGCAAATGCTATAGTTAAGGAACAAATTATTGTTCTTACCGACGTAATCACAAAGTAGAATATAGATGCAGAACAAGATATGGAAGAATAAGCAGAAAAGAAGTATCAATACAAATTAATTAATAAAATCAGCCAAGAAGTGGCACTGAACAAGGTAAAGCTCTCTGAACTAACTGATCAATTAGAGCCAATTATTGCTGAAGCAATTACCTTAGTTCAAAAGATGTGCGTGCTTGAAAATTTTACAAAAGAAAATAGTGACAAGTTAGCAGAGATAGATTTTAATGTCACAACAAGTGCACAAAGCCTAACCTCAAATGTAGACAGTATCAAGGCACATCATGACAAGGTCATTGAGGCTAACAGGCTAAGGCAAGAAATATGGGATGCTGAGACACAACTAAGAGGTGAGATTACAGAACTACAGGCACACATTCTGCCTAATCTTACTATTCTACAACAACATATTTATGATGCAAGAAACCTTATTGCAACCCTAGAGATGTCTATAGTAGACAACATCTATGATATACATGTAAGGATATCACTAGAGCACATGGCTCTAGAAATGCTAAAAGATAAATGGGAAAAGATGATGGAGGAGATCAAGTCCTCACATTCCCACCTTTTTGACAAGCTGTATGTACCTTTGCCTTTAGAATAAAAAAATGAGGAATAGAAAGGAAATGTATATTGTATGTACAGAAGGAACAGATATATAAAGATAGTTATATACAATATATCGAAAAAATGGAAAAGAAAAGTACATAAGGATATGTATATATATGCTTACACTTACCGACATATACATAGGGGGAGTCATTCAAATGACTAAGGAAGGATTATACATAGGTGTACATACTAATACATTCAGTATGTGGCACATATCATGTTTTTGATACTAATGTCAAAGGGGGAGATTGATGACATTAATTTTTCCATTAGTACACTTAGTGAAAAACATTGACAGAGATCATCGGTACAAGTATTACCGACGGACTACAAGCATTACTGGTGAACAGCGAGCGTACCCGACAGAACACAAAGGTCACGAGAAAATGCTAAGTATGGAATTGACCGACAAACACTGATGAGTGTTGCACCAACGAAGTGAACAGGACATCACCAACAGGTCAATAACATAACATTGAGATCATCACCGATGACATAGTTTTGAGAACAAAACTGACAGAATAGAAAAGGCATACCCGACCACCACTTCAAGAAAGGAACACCGATGACAAAGAAAACTAACTGTCAAAACCGACAGTCAGTTAGAGAACCCGCAAATAGTGGATCTGAGTGTTACACGTCAGATAAAGCAATGTAATTCTATTTATAGAGTTTTAATTTGTTTTAAATCATAACTTGAGGGTCAAGCAATATTTATGTAAATGTTTTAAAGCATCCTAATGGATCTAAAACATATCTAACTAAAGATCAAGGTCAAGTTGTAAACCTTGGATCTAGAGTTAATTTGCGAAGCGTGAATAAAGAATTGAGCCAAAATCTAGTATAAATAGATGTTCAAATCAATTGTGAGTTATGAATTAATTATTTTTGATAGCCACAGCGAGCATCTAAGGAGAAAAAGGCAGAATTCATGCAAATTTCAGAAACATATCATATCAGTTGTCAAGAACACACAAAGGCTATCGACGAGCAGACAAAGGTATTATTCAATCATGGAAGGATGATTACTCATACATAGGAAGCTTTATTGGATCTATTATCAGCAATTAGAGATTGCATACATCATCAGATCAAAGACATATGTAGTTGCATTCTAACAAGTGCATCACATCTAAAATCCTTTTGTAGAAGGTGGACTTAACCGTTCTTTACAAATCTCTTAACAGAGTGCACACTTAACAGTGTTGCTAAAGCTTCAAATGAAGTAGATCTTAACAGGTCTCTACTGTAATACTCCTAACAAGGTAGGTCATTAGAAGTGACCAATTGTAAGCCTTAACTGGCCCCTTCTTATCTACAGATAGTGAAGTCTTGTGGGTAACAATCCCCACCGTAGTTTTTACTTCCTAACAGGAGTTTTCTGCAATATCATATCTTGTGTCATGTGTTATCTATTTCTTTTATGATTACATATTAAAGAACTTATGATATGATTGCATATACATAAAGAAAGATGAAAAATTAGATAAGATAATCTACAAACTGATGATTAAAGGTTAATGGGCTAACCAAGAAAAATTTTAGAGGTATTGATTCACCCCTCCCCTCTTAGTACATCATTCCAATATAATTCCAACAAATGACCCATATAATTTTGATGGAATAGAAATCCTTGAATGTTAAGTCAAGCTAATGATTCATCAACATATAATCTAAATACTCTATATGATCATGTACCATATGAATTTAGTGGAATAGATATCCCTCAATGTTTAATTTTAAGTCAATGATTCATCAACCTATTATCCACACTCAATCTAATCAATGTCCCATATGATTTTCGTAAAATAGAAACTCATCGAAGTTTAATGATATAGAAACTGTCTTATGTTTATTGTTAAGCCAATGATTCATTAACCTATAATCCAAACACTCAATATGATCATTCCTCATATGAATTTGGTAAAATAGATACCTCTCAATGTTTGATGTTAAGCGAATATTTAATAAATATGATCCAAATTTTAGCTAACTAAATTCCCACAATCATTAAACTACTTAATAAAATAGCTTAAACAAAGATACCACATTTTCTTCTTAGATTTTCTCTAGTATAAGGTATTTGAATCTGATGTGATAGAAAAATATTTTTTGGAAGAGGATTTGTTATGGTATTGGATACAGGAATGTCAATAAAGGATTGAGGTATATATCTTCAGTCAAAGTTGTCAAAATATATGAATCTTAGTAGACTGGGATATATGAGAAACATAGCATATCCTTCATTCTATTGCATCTACATGTAGATGTTTGTCACTGTTTTCAAATCATATTGTGCAAGAGAAAACAAAGTTACTATAAAAGTTTATTCAGATATCATTTTCCAAACTGTGTCTTTATGTTCTCATTTGCAGGGGTCCCCAAGGAACACATGAAGGTTAAGAATCATGTGAATGAGATTAAATTGCATGAAGAGAATACTCTGTATTTCAAATAGTCGCAACATATGCTGCAGTTCAGAATTTAATCCTTCTCTTTTCCTTTAAGATATTTTGCTATGTTTGTGGGATGCAGATAGAAAGTTCTTTTCTTCTATCCTATTCTAATTTTAGTTCTGCTTTGATTAGGACAGGTTTCTGCGCTGTTTCATTTATCTTCTTGACAGTCCGTTAATTGTTTGCTTAAATATAATATATAAAAGATAGTCAATTAATTAAATTACAATTTTTTATATCACTTTTATACAATACATAAAACTACAACTCTTTATATCAATTTATAAACTATCAAAAATTGAAGTTTTCAATCAAATAACCCACATTAAATTTTTATTACATTCTATAAAATCCTAAAACTAGGACAAGTTTCTTATAGTTCTTTGAGGTTTACTAGCCCATTGACTTTGGTGGGAATCACACCTGCCATTTGGTTTCTGTCAAGTCTCCTATTTCCCAACAATATTACCAAAAAAACAAATTAAATAGGAACCCATAAAATTTTGGTCTGTGAAGTAGCCATGAAATCCATAAACAGGACATAGCAAGAAAAGACAGAATTAAAATGATTGATACTCACACAACCTTCAAATTGGGCACTAGTCCCAAAGTACGGGGGATCCCTCCTTCAAACTCATTACTATCAAATATTCTATAGATGGTAATAAATAGTGCTCAGAACAAATGATATATTTATATATCACATGTTGAAGATCATAACATATGAGAAAATAAACAAATTTTTTGTACTCACAAGTGTAACAGATTCATCTTCTCGCTGAAGAGTTCAGCTGGAATTTTTCCTGAAAGTTTGTTTAGGTTGAAGTGGCTTCAAAAACCACAAGCAATATTTTAGTAGCTAGTTTAACCATCAGTAATCATATGACAACACTATGTTTTTACAATCTAGTATAAATACATTTTTATTATTAAAGTTAAAAAAAGATTTTGAAGAGTTCTAAAACTCTTTACAAAGAAACACTATCTAAAAGATAGAATATTTTATTTCTAAAACATCAAAACTCATTTAAATACACTGTAATATCTTATTACTTACAAGTGATTTGCATACATCAATAACTTAGCTAAATCAATCATAAGGCATATAAAACTAGTTTCATAAAGAGATGCAAACTATGTAAAATATTGGTAAGGGGTGGCAAGATCAAGGAAGAACTCAAAAGTACAAGACCTAAGGGCCAGACCTAATTCCTCAGGGGCTCATCATAGATTTACTTGCCTACGTAACTCGTAGAGACATCGTAGTTCAGGTTGAACTTTAAAACCAGTCTTTTAAAGGATGGTATAATTGGTTACACAACCGCTTTCTAGGGTAGAGTCCCTAGACAATGTCTCCATTGGGTGCCACCCAATTAGGTGAACAAGGATGAGATCCTAATTAGATTCTACCTACAAATAAGTTATACATAGAGCTCCTCATAAGGTTACCTACTCAACGGTTCATAACTACGATGGAGAACCAATTATTGTAAGATATTAAGGTAATATTCACGATCCCAAACCTACAAGATTTATAATTGTATGAGAGGAGATACATATTACCTAATTATATGACCACTTATCTTAAAATCTAACATATTAGTATACTATGTATATAATTTAATCATGTCATGCCTTCCTAACATATGCATTAAACTACTAATATCAATGTCTATTAAACCCCAACTTGACAAGTTGTAAAAGTGCAATTATACTAACCTCACTACTCAAATTGACTAACAATTAAACTACCAAAATATACCTTTAAAAATAAGAGTAACTGTAATAATTTTATTATTACAACGTTGAGACATAAACATCAATCATTATCAAATAAGTTGCATATTAAATGAGAATCATTTCTTTTTTGAATTTTTCTTTTTGTCTTCTTCCCTATATTCTTGCAGAGGCATATCCATCTTGGCATCGTCATTTATTCTCGCCTATGCATGTGATCTCATTGTCCTTTGCAAAGTCGGGTCCTCTGCAACAAAAAATAAAATGGTTAAATTAATAACATATTATGATAGTTGTTACAAGCATTTCAGTACTTTAAAAAACATAAATGCGACGCTCTTTATATTGTGCAACCACATCTTCTTTCCCGACGGCTTGAACCTCAACACGCTCATCAGGAACCTCTACATCCCTTGCAACTGCAATACAAAATGTTTTATTAATCCCAACACATTATAATTAAATTTTTATTACTACGCCAAATTCAATTTAAAATGTTTACTTGTATTAATAAATCAATAATCAAAATTCAAATAGAAAATGTATACCTTGAGTACTACAATGCACATCTGAATCGACACCTTTGTTATGCTCGGATGGTGTTTCAGGGTTGACAGGGTGTATTCCAATGTAAATAATTAGTGCATTTATCGACAATACATGCATATAAATACAAGACAAATACTAAGAAATGTTAATCATTCAATTTAATACATATAAATATATTCACTATAAAGTTTTAAACAAATATATAATAATTGTTTCCTTACTTAAAACAAATATATTCACTTTATGTTGGAAATTAACATCAAATATAATAATTGGTAAAGTATTCAAGTTGAAATAAAAATCAATTGGATTATTTACCTGTTCGACAGATCCACCAAAAGAACCTTGCGCACTCATAGATTAGAATCGTTCAGCCATGAGTGTATATCCTTGTTTGTAGCCTACTTTCTTGTCCTCTTCTGAAATATTTTGTTTGAACTCCAAGCCCTACATTTTTATTGTAGTGAATTTCATCAAAACTAAATTGATTACAATTTATAAATATTTGCATACGGTTTTTCATTTACTATTATTTATAATTCCTGCAGCAAGTTTTGAATATCCAACCGAGCCGAGCTTGTGTTGCCTGTGCTTTAGTTTTCTTTCTTCCATTGCCTTTGATGTGTTAGGCAACTTGTGTGATGTTTGAAATATGTTAGATCACATAAGTACAAAGAGTGAATATTACATAATTTCATTATTAATATTATCACGTACCTTCTTTCCACGAGTGATACTATTTGTCCACCATGTCTTGCGCGTCTCTCAAGTGCATCCCTTTTAACATTCTCTCACTCATTAATAGGAACATAGGGGGGCACTCATAATAAGGGTTGCATTCTATTTGGGACATGTAGTTGTCCATAATATACTTCAAATTTTGGCCCACTTTCTCAAGGAGCCTAAGTCTTTGAAAGACGTTGGGTCCAAAAAGTTTTATCATAGAGTCAATGAGTTTATCCTTTAACTCTTTATCTTGTGATTGCCACCTTTTAAGAAAAAAAACTATTAGATTCATAAATGAAGTGAAGCTACCTTTTAATATACTTGAAGAAAGGGATGAAAGGAAATCTGATCTAGCAATGAAATCAAAATATGATACCATGTGCGTACCGTCAGCCCGAAAATGCACAAAAATTCATCATTAAGTTTTCATAAAATAGATTATTCCCTGCAAAATAATAACAAGATTATTCACTACATTCTAAAGAAAATTTGGCAACTATTGGACACCTTCCCAAAAACATTCCTTTCACATACACTACGAGAAGGGAATCGGGTTACAGATTACCTAGCCAACTTAGGCTACGAGGGTGTGGATATTTCACTCATAAGGCCAAGTGTAATCCCAATAGACATGGGTGAGCTTAACAGATTAGTGGAACTAGATCATTCGACCATCACAAACAATGATGCATAAAAAGTACACTCAAACATAATTACAAAGCACGCTAGTGTCAACATTGGTTCCAAACATATATGATGCCATCAACATACAATGCGAAGTTTGGAGGAAAGCACAGGGAGTAATTGTATGCAGGGGATATCAGAGAATTAATATACCATCCCCATCATACATGGTGTATGTGATTCGTACCAAATGTTTTAATATCCTCCAGGCGGGAATTGAACTCCACAATGACAACGCTCTTTAATAGGCGATGGATAGATCTCAAGGTGAAAAGCTCTGTACATATATTTAAAGCAAATGAGATGTATAACTAGGGATCTTATTATAAGCGGATCTCAGAATTAAGTGTGACCATACTCCTCATGCTTGACCGCCATTAATTTGGGAAAACATGAGTGCGAATAGTATCAAATCAGAGTTAACTATCATAAAGACCAACTCATCTACGTGCCACAAAGACGCCACTAGAACCTCTCACATAAGCCTATTTAAACACCCCTCAACACACAATGGGTAACACAAGAATTAGAGTATGGATGGTATGGCAGAGGACTATGTTATGTGTCATTCCTGTGCTACTCATCACTCCAAACTACTTCCAAAAAATTACAGAATCTAGCTGCCACCCAACATAGATGAAGATGCTCTCCCAATGCATATCAGTGACCACGTAATGGATGACATGTTTCTAGTCCATACCAATGCCATATGACGTGCAATCAAACATGTATCGGGGTATGATAATTTTGATCCAACAACAAAGCAATTTATGTTCCCATCACAACTAGTGTCAATTTTTTTGTCGAACGCAATTGACCTTCTTCAATCCCCCCGCCTTCTAGAGATTTTGGCATACAAAGTAGTTCAGAAGCAATTTTGGATTTCCAGTAAGCTAAAGCAGGCTATGCACAACTATGACCTCTAGAATGGCCACGCGCTAATTGGAGGTTTGTTCACCACACACCAAATTCTGCACAACCAAGGAGCATTAGTTGCGTTTAATGGAGCCAAGAGGGCAATAGAAACGCAGAATGAGTAGATCATGCGCAATGCTCTGCAAGAGAGTGGGCATGTTCTTGGCCCGATGTTGGAGGGGAAAATAATGGTCATGGTTCACGCACTTTTGGTCCTCCTAGGGGTTCCAAATGTACCATAGATGCTTAAACACAACAAGTCTCGAAGACCTCAAGTAAGGCAAGGAGATATCACGAGTGCCAATCTACAGTAAAATGTACAAGAATCACAATCATTGGACTGGGTGTCGAGTGCAACACCCATTATGGGTTAGGAAGGTAGACAAGATGGAGCACAAGGAAGTGTGTTGGATACCATTCCCCTTGGACCAGAACCATCTGAATGGCTCACGGGATGGGGGCCACGAGATATTACATCTCACGAGCAACAGAATATGGGGGCTACCGGTTGGGTGTCAGCTGCAACAGAGGTAGGAGCAAAGGTGTCAGTTATGGAATGGCCTCACCATTTGCACCAGGCTAAGGAGGATGCGGAGATGCAAGAGCAATGCAATTATTAGAAAGCATCAAATTTTACAGTTTTGTATAGTTGTTGATATAGTTGACCCCTTGATAGTGTCTGATTTTGAAGAACTAAATTTTTTTTATATTTTGGGCTTGAGATGATACAAAATTTATTTTTTTGGGGGTTGTATATGGGTCAGGTACCATGGGGATACCGGTTCCATTGCTACCCAACAAGGACCAGCACCGACACCGACAATGGGCATAATCGACACCGACCACAACATACACCGACCCAAAACATATTCGACACCGATGACACCATCAACCAACAACCGACACAAATCATTACTGACACTGACACCGACAACACCAACAAATGACACTGATGATAAAAAGACTGACACCGGCCAACAGACAAAACCGATAATGCAAGCACCGACAGGTTTAACCGACAAATGATATCGATCACCAGGGTTAGCCGACTAGTAATACTGATGCTTTGTAAGAAGCCATAGAGCTTTATTTTGATTATAGGCAACTTTTGATGCTATAGTATGATAATTTGACCAATGTAATAGGGAGGGTACTTTATTTTT
>MU227273.1:1959124-1973528 GCA_018584345.1 Thuja plicata
TCGGCTTCCATTAGACATAATGATATAAAACAATATATGAAAAGTCAGCCCAATATTGTCACTCGGGTCCAGAAATCTACTCGGGTGATAAACTGATACTCGGGTAATATGTTGATACTCGAGCGCTACTAGTTACTCGGGCAATACTGATCACTCGGGCAATACTGATCACTCGGGTGATATTGATCACTCGGGTGACACTGATCACTCAGGAAATACTAGATGACTAAGTGTTTTGACACTAATTGACAACATGTCTTTCCATAAGGTCTATAATCTCCCCCTTTGGCATTAGTGATAAAAACACTTATCATTGTACTCTGAATCTGATAGGTCAAAACTCCCCCTTACCATCTGCTTAGGTTTTGACACCTGCTCTGCTGCTCGGGTCCAACTGAATCTCTTTTTTGATTTTCCAAAATTGTTTTTGTAATGTATATCTTCTTCTCTACTCAACTGTACATGTATTTACTCAATGTATATACAATGACCTTTCCCCTTGTTTTTTACAAGAATGCCAAACTATATCTACAAGGTAATTCCAAAGTAGGATAGGAAATCACAATTTACCTTCAAAATTTGAGACAGAGTGTTGTCCCAATTTTCCTGTAGCACCTTCATGATGTGCAATTCTATCTGTAGCTTGACTGATAGCTCTATCATAAGTTCTTTAACTGAGAAATTATTGTCATGAATGAGTGTCTTGGCCTATGTGATGTGTTTCTGCATTGCATCCATGTGTGGTAGGAGTTGGCTCTGGATGGCTGAAAGAGACTCTCTAGTCCTTTCTTCTTCTCTCAGTAACTTAGCATGTAGATTAGTCAGATATTTGATCTTCAAAAAGCGTGTTGAGCTTGTGCTCGGATCAAGTGCAACTGTTTTGCACTTTCCTTCAGATTTGCATCAATCATTACCAACTTATTCTTTATCTCCACAGTAAAGTTAGAAGTATCACTTAACTTTACAAATAGTGCTACTACATTGGTCATGGTTGTTTCTAGAGTGCTAATAACATTGGTTAGCTACACTTGGTCAATTGCAATATTCTTTGCAACATTCTCTAGAACATTGTTTTCAAACTTCCTTTCTGCTTTCTCAAGTAGCTTCTCTTGACCATTTAATTTTGTATTAAACTTATGGACTAAGTCAACAAGTTGGTCCATAATTGATTCATTCTCATTGACTTCAATCTGTAGTGCATCCTGGAATATGCCTTTTATATCTTCAAGCACTATGTTCCTCTTTTTCTCTTCTCGGAGCTTCTTTTGGATTGCTCTTTTCTTCCATAGTTCTCCAAGTATATCCATTTGTTCTATAGACAAGTTGTAAAGATCCCAATTTGGAATCACAATGTCCTTTTCAATATTAATCTCATCAGTATTCACTTCCTTCTCATTACCTTTGATCTTGGGATTAGGTGAAGGAACAATTTCCTTACCTTTTCCATCCTCAACTTGTACCTTGGTATTCAATTGAATTAGGTCATTGACCTTTACTGTACCAATTATTGAGTCAAGGTTAACTAAAGAATCAATATTGGTTGAAGAAACATTTACCTTGTCCATCTGTGACTCGGTTGTGCTTGGCCCAACAATAGGTTGAGCCTGTTGCTCGGTTCCTATTGATTCTGATTTATATTCTGTGACCTTATCCTTGCTCGGAGATAATATGTTCTAGATAGGTGATTGGGGCAAGGATGCCATCACTTCAACTGCAATCTGCTTGGCATTAGACTCTTCAATTGTTTGTACACTAGGTAATATATCATCATTGGTCTATTCTGGAGGATCTGTGCTCCGTGCTTCTACCTTATCATCTTCCTTGATTTCAAATATATATTTCCATACTATTGTGGCATGCTGCACTATATTTTCTATCTTTTTGTTCAGTATCTGGAAGGTTCTTAATCTGGGAGTATTATTGTTTTCAAATTTGGTTAGTGCCTCTTTTATTTCTTTGTTTTTCATATTAGGCATGACTTCCCTTAAGGTCTATTCCCTTATGTATTTTTCAGTTTGGACTGCATTGAACTGGGGAATAGATACTACCTTGAACAAATCTTTAGTCATATGGATCTTCAACTCGGAAGGGTCATATTTCCATTTATCCATTTTCTCCATGACTGCTTCCTCTATCTTCTTCTGTTCCTCCTTAGTCCTTGAAGTATAATTCAATGACTTAAGAGAACTCGTACCATTGCCTCCTTTCAGATCTTCAATCTTCTTCTCAAGTGTAGGTGGTGGTTTCTTGAAGACAACTGTATCAACTTCTTCTTCTTCATCATCATCATCATCTTTACCCAATACAAGTCTCCTTCTTGATCTCCTTGGTTTGATGGTAGTGAAGATAGATGTAATGGCCTTAGGTGTTTTCTTGAGAGATAGCCTCTTTTTCTTCTTAAGAGGCTCTACTTCTACCTCTTCCTCTTCCTCTTCAGATATGCCATCTTCTATCTTAACTATATCCTTTTTACTCTCAATGATAGAAGGAGAATCTGAAGTCTTGCCATACTTCTTTCCAAACTGTTCCATCCTTTTCTTTCCTCTTTTCAGAATTTTAAGAATCTTTATCTCTATAGATATCCTACTTTTTGCTTCTTCATAGGTACCAAAATAAGGTGCCTTGGGATTGACAGGTTCATTCACAAGAGCCTTAATTATGTTCTTAGTCTCATCTATGTTAACCTCATATGCAAGAGGTTTCACCCATGCAACCCTAGGCTTTACAGCTTGTATGTAAACCTTATCATAGTCAACTAGGAAACAAATATTATCCTTGTAATCTTCAACTATTTGTTTTGGAATCCTGTATCTATTCTGCATCTTCTATTTTAAATTAACAAAATATCCATCCATGATATTCTCAAAATTATCTCCTAACTCAGCTATGAAATCATTTATCTGATGAATTATGGGTCTATCCTTCTTCCATACTATTGTGCCCTTGGAAGGAAAGAATTTTTGAACATAAAAGAATATGCAGACTAGGAGAGAACTGAACTTACATGGATTTGTCTTAGATGCCCAAATGATTTCTATATTCTTTCTTAGCTGGATGAGCTGCAACTCGGCTAGGTCAAATACCAGATTGTTCTTTACCACCTTGTATGCTAAGTCCAAAGCTTCACACAGTACACTATTTGGTTTTCTAGAACTATATATCTTGTGAGCTATCACATGAATTCCAAACTTCAATTCCATGTCAGTAACACTTGTTTAGTCTCATACCTCTGTCATCCCTCTCGGCAAGAGTTAACTCAGCTAGCTTATCTTTGTTAGGGTTTTGGAAGCTTTAGCTTTTTTGAGCATGGGATACCCTATTAATCGGTGTATCATTATCTTTGTGATCTTTAGAGGCTATTCCAACCATAGATGCATGTCATGAATGCGACTAAGAATGAATCTAATCTATTTGATTTGGAAATTCTTTGGCATGTGTAGGATGTGGGTTAAACCTTTAACCTCAAGATGCTTGTGCTCGGGATTCAGATTCTTGCCTACACACAATTTCTCATATGCTTGATTCATATCAATTGTTCCAAGCTCCTGGATGTTACAATGATAGAAGTTTCGAATGTCATTTACCAGTAATACCCTTGGAGGAATTAGGGAAATGGGCTCCCAATAGATCTATTTCCTCTACTACTGTCAGATGAAGCTTAAAATTGGGAGGGTTACAGACAAAATTTCTCACCAACATCTCAGATCCTTTCTTAACTTTGTTGCTAGATGTGGATGCCATATCACTTGGAGAATTTGATCAAACTTCGCTTCCAAACACAAATTCACCCTAAATCGCTAAGGGCTCTGAATCGCTCTACAAATTGAAATCTTTGTAAATAATAACCTTTTTGATTCACCATTTATAAGAATTTTTACCGTTCAAGTATTTTATTAAATTCTATGTACATAGTAGCTAGGATAGCTTGGGTAGTTCTCCCAGGTTTACTCGAAAGCTCGACAAAAACTAACTTCCCAACTCAGCTTGGTTAAGCTAGAGTAGCTTGGGTGCAACTGAGATCTTGACTCGGTTAGCACCATAATATGTCCTAATGCATCAATATGCGGATTTGGAATTTATAGCATATCTGGAAATGATGTATGATGACTTGAATGTGTAGTTCTAGTCATTTCCTTGCATCTCTATTCTGTGATGGTAGATCCACCCAACTCACTATCTTGAGTGTCAATTGATCCTTCATTTTTTTGTTCTAAAATTTTAGAGGATTTACTTACCCATTGTTTATTCATCTGAGTTCTAATTTTTGAGACCTTTGCTTTGCCTTTCTCAAAACCAGTATCCACTTTTTCTTTATTAATGCAATTCTTGCTTAGATAACCGAGTTGATTACACACATAACATCTCTTAGTATGATTTCTTCTTTAGAGGTGAGTTTTTGTACAATTTGCACCAATGTGTCCATATTATCTACAATGACAACATCTGTACCATGTGTTGTAATCCCAACCAAAATTGCTTTAGCTAGTTGTTCACTAGGGTTCCATTTCTTAGTTCTGCACTCGGAGGATCTATGACCTTGTTTGTTACATTTGAAACATTTTCCTTCAAACTTAGGTTTTTCAGTGCATTCACTTGCTCTATGTCCATGCTTGTTGCAACTGTAGCATTTACCATTAAAATTTGATTTTCCATTGCTCCAACATTTATTTGATGTATGCCCTAACTTACCACAATGGTTACAAGTAGGTTTCATGTTCTTTTGAGCTCCTTGCTTTGAGGATTCTCCGTGTTCAGTATAGCCTAGTCCAATCTGTCCATGATGTCTGATTTCCGTTGATTGATCTGTACTACCTTGTGAATTCATCATACTTTCATTTTTTGTTCTTAGGTTGACAACTTCTTGATTTACATTATTTAGTTGATTTTCCAAATCTAATTGCTGGAGTGACAAATTGTAGATTTTATTTTCTTTTTCTTCTAATCTTGTACTCAGCAATCTCTTACCATCTTATGCCAAATTTATGTCATCTTCTTCTTGATTCTTTTGTTCTACGAATTCACACAATCTAACGGAATGAATTTCTTGTTCTCTTTTCAACTTTCTAACTTCTTTATGTAGATTGAGATTCTTTGCAATCAAGTCTTCAATGGCTACATCAGCTTCTTCAAAACTTCTATCTTTGCAAAAATCTTCAATTATTTCTTCTATGTAATTCCTGTCATTCATTTGTATTGCTAAATCTTTTCTTCTTTTCAGGGAAAGAGAGAGCTACTCCTTGAGTTTCTTGATCTGATCCATGGCCATTTGTAGATCTATCTTTTCATTTTCAATGGATTTCTCCAATCTGTATATTTCCATTGCCTCTAATCTTTTCTCAAGTTGTTAAAATTATGTAGAGAGAAACTTTAGATCTGATACCAATTGTTGGAAATATATTATATGCAATGTGACTAAGAGGGGGGGGGGGGGGGGAATCNGGGGGGGGGGGGGGTGAATCACGAACCAATAAAATTTATTCTTCTTTAACCTTAATTAGATTATCTAATCTGATTGCATGCATAGAAAAGAAATAATCATTCATAACACATAACACAATATTTGGTTACCCAAAAACCTTCCAAATAGAAAGTTAAACTGGGGTGGGGATGGTACCCACAAGATTTAGTACTGCAGTATAAATTTAGCCTATTAGAGCTTACATTGACCACTTTTGATGGCCCGCCCTCTTACGAGCAATAAGGACTATTAATTCCACCTTGTTAAAGGATTTTATACAATACAATAAGTAATGCAACTTTGTTAAGAGATTTACAAAGTACTGTTAGGTCCACCTGGTTAGAGGATTTTGTTGATCCACCTGTTAGAATGAACTAGTAGATGATCTACTTAGGAAACAATGATTTTTTAAATAAGATCCTTTGATTTATAACTAATCACATGACTGTGATGGATGATTCTCTACAGTACCTTATACTTTTGCAATTTTCTAATCAATATGCCACTTCATATTCGCATATATACTTCTACTTCATATTTTGGATAAACAAAATGTCTTATATATATCTTATCCAAAAATAAAATAATGTCATAAGTCGGCTTCCATTAGACATAATGATATAAAAAAATATATGCAAAGTCGGCCCAATACTGTCACTCGGGTCCAGAAGTCTACTCGGGTGATAAACTAATACTCAGTAAATATGTTGATCACTCAAGCGATACTAGTTACTCGGGCAATACTAATCACTTGGGTGATGCTGGTCACTCGGGTCACACTGATCACTTGGGCGATACTGATCACTTGGGTCACACTGATCACTCGGGCAATACTGGATGACTAAGCATTTTGACACTAATTAATAGTTCATGTCTTGCCATAAGGTCTACAAATAGAACATGCGCTCTACTTGAAACCTGAAGTATCTGCATCTGGGGCATGGCCCTTTAATGTTTTTTGCATCCTCTGTAAAAATAACACATATGTATTTTAGTTAATGACATAAATAAAAGAGTATACTATAAAAACCATTATTGAACTTTTGTTATAATTAAAAACTACATTAATACTTACTGTATAAGTCTGAACATTGTGAACCAACTCATCCTCTTTGATCACTATTTCAAGAGTCTCAGGTTGAATATCTGCAAATCGAGTCAACTCTCTTGAAATTGTACTAAGGACCTTTTGCAGTGCAACCACAAGATCAACATCTGAGGAAAATAAAAAAATGAATGGATCTTTCTCATCCTGCGGCACCTCATGGACTACTTGTTCCTTTACCTTTTTCTGATCATCACTAGTGAAGAATAAAGCATAAGAACAAATACACATTGACATTTTTCTTGTATGTGCATTTATACAACAATGAGCTTTACCTGTTGGGAAGAAGAAGTCCCATGAGAACTATCATTGTCATGCATATCGTTTGGTTGTTGATCCATACTATAGCCCTGTATTTTAAACAAAAATCATTGAGACATGTTGAAACACATGTGTTTTTATTCTAAGTTACGTTGAATAATAGACAATTATCAGAATGCCTCAATTAAAAGAAGAGATAGTTTTTTTAAAAAAAAATCAAACAATTTTAAATGGTGCATAGTGCATACCACCTCATCCATAATAGTGGGTTTTTTTTGTATCTATGCAATTCAAATTGTAATTGATAATAAACTCTTCACCTCCATGTATTGATTTGATTGCACATACAAATACATGATTTCCCTCGCGCGCCTCAAATATGCAATTGGGTTGCTTCTTAGTTGATGCAAGTCATGTACTATTTATAAAACCTGCAATATTCCTTGATGCTTTTGGACTTCCATCAACATATATAGATACTGTTTTACTTTGTTCACTGAATTTTTGTTGTATATAATTTTCCGCGAGTGCATACCTACACATACTTTTCTTAAATCTAACAATATGCATACAACTACTATAATCATAACAAGGTCTGACATACTCCATCAATTTGACAACTTTCTTGTAAGAGACCTTAATGCCATCCATGGAAAATAGACCCAAACCTTGTAATGAAGATGGTGCTATGCGATATAGCCTCTCTCTAACACAAAAATCAGTGTTTATTGAAGGAAGGTCATCGGGGACACAATGTTTCTTTAGATGTTTGTACCTAAAGGGCACCTCAGAGTCGGCTTTTCTCTCATCATCATAAGAACATGACCCCCCTTGAGCAAGGAAAAATTCCATGCATTTATTGAATTTCTTTATGATCTTTTGACCTTGAGTCGATCTCCTTTATTTAGACATACTAAATGTCTCACTTTCTTCTTCCATTCCTTCATTTTCCTCCCTTGAGGAAGACAAATTTGACAAATACCTATTCATTGGTACCTAAACTTCATGAAATGAGAGAGACAGGTGGCAATGAGAGATATTTTACAAATGGTAAAAGACATTAATCTCTATGGGCTTTATTGACTTATACCTGGCAATCCATGAGACTGTGTGGGATACCTGACAAAAGATAATAGTTAAATAATTAGACAAACACAGTTCACTCCATAGTTTTTATTACATCTTGTGAAGGAAATTATACGTTGTTAAAATTATTTATTTATCCTACAATATTTTGAATATCTCAGCATTGCATGAGACACCACTATTGTGGCATTTCGTCAAACAATTATCGTGCCTTGCCAGTGTTTTTATTACATCTTGTGAAGGACATTATACATTATTAAAATTATCTATTTATACTTTCAGAATTAGCTCACTCCATTTCAGGGAACAAAGAGAATCCCCTATGATTTAACATCATTGATGTGCAAGGAAATATAAAATTATCAGAAGCAAATCTCATAATATAGTATATAGATTAAATGCATTGATATACAAAAATACACTCTTTTAGAATGAAATTTCTCTTAACAAAAGATCAAATATATAAGTAGGACATATAAAACAAGGTGAATAAGAGTAGTTAGATATTCACACTAAAACCAAAAATTCCATTAATATGAAACCCTAAGCATATTAGTGGAAAAAGTGTAGATTTCAACCCAAAATAATCGTTAAAACATGCCAAATATCTGCCATAATTGTACATTTTATTCATGTCATTGATAGTCTTCTTCATCCATCTCATCATAAAGATCATCTTCATTGATGATATCATCACCACCACTATCATCGTTGTCATCATCATCATCATCGTCATCATCCTCCTCATCATCATCGTGACCAGTAGCAACATCATCATTGTCTTCTTCTTCTTCATATTCTTCTTCGACTAACTCTAGATCGTGGTCATCATCTACATCATCTTCCACTTCTTCCTCTTCCTCGGTATCTTCTTCTTCCATCACATTATACTTTATTGACCTTCCTCTTTGATCATGTCTAACAACAAATGACCAACCTAGTTTATGTGGAACCTCTGAGTAAAATACTTGCTGACATTGGCTTGGAAGAACATAGGGCTCTTCCCCAACTGGCTCAAACAACCTTGTATTAATCATTAGAAATCCATTGTCATGTTCAATAATGGTTCTATCAAGATCATTTTGATTGATTCATAGTCTGTACCATTTCATGACGAAGAGAACTAATTTGAAAGAATTAAAGTCACAGTTAAGTATATCAACCAAAATACTATAGTATCAATTTTGCAACTCTCGAGGATGTAAGTCATTTATAGATGAAATATTAGTCACCTGGAAGACTACACTTATCCCAAAATCACAAGTTCTCTTTGTGTCATCCAACTTTTTGATGAAAAATTTATAACCATTGCATAACATAGCCTTATTGTGTTTCACCTACAATAATTTCAAACATGTATAATGATGACATGCAACTGATTGAATGTTTGATAATGTTAAGTTGAAGATGATACAAGACATTAAATCAGTTAATGGCTTATATTTTCATTAATGTCAACTTGATATCATCTGTATGGTCATGTACATAATGTCAAAGACTTCAGAGAATCAATGAAACAAAATTATGCTTTCAGCAATGCATAAAAGTCAAGTATTCACTAAGTGACAGACAACACCGACGGAGTGCACACCATCGGTAAAGACAGAGAAAAAGGTCACAGTGATACCCAATGAGCAAAAGACAGTGTTTCCTGATGAAGCAGAATCACAGGATGCCCAACGAATAGGAGACAGTGTTTCCCGACAGACGAAGATCCCAAAGCTAATTGGAGTTACACCGACGGAACTGGCAGTTGTCACCGACAATGAACTGTAGAATTGACCGACAGAACAGAGAGTTCAAAAAATGATAAAATATCTAGCTGGAAGAGCTTAAGGATAGACTTAACTGGTTGTTTTATTTGTTTTATTTGACCATAGTTAAGTAATTTATTTATACAGTTGGCAAGAAGCTAACTACAAGATAAATTAGGAGTTAAAGCCGTAAATCAAATTGGCTGGATTATTTTTCATGCCAAGAATCAAGAATCAAGAATTAAGGAATATCATGTCTATATAAGAGACAAGCATAATTCATTTATGTAACCAATCAAATACATGGAAGGGGAGTGAATAGAAAGAGGATGCTAAAGAGAAATTGGTGAAGGATAAACTTCATACAGTCCTGATCAATCAAGCTGAGGGAGAGCTAAAGAATTCTGCAGACACCGACGAACAATGAAGCACATCATCACAGAGTAGAAAGTGTGGAGAAAAAGGAATTGAATTGATACATTGATCAGAGAGGTATTGTACTTAAATAGATCTAAAAATTTGCAATTCAAAGTTGCATTAGAAATAGGTCATAGTGTTTCAGTTTAACCATTGAAGCATCAAGTCTCTTAATAGAGAAGGACTTAACAGTCTTCTATAATTGAGGTACATCCTAACAGATTGCCAAAAAGGTTGATTCATGAAAGTAGCATTGAATTTGCATAAAGCCTATTGACAGCCTAAGAAGAAGGTTGATTCAAGGATGGTAGTAAGATTTGCCTAAAGCCTATTGACAGTCTAAGAAGGAGGCTGATTCAAGGATGGTAGAAAAATAAATGCCAGATACTAAGTGACAACCTATGTATAAAAATCCTCTAACAAGGTCGCACTTAACAGTGTGTTTGTAACCTTTAACAGGGTTGGCTCCTAACAGGGCTCACTTTAGAAGAGTGAAAATTTGGGGTACCAGTCTTAGTGGTTTTTTTCCCTTAACAGGGTTTCCACATTAAAATCCATGTGTTATATGTGTATGGTTTATTACTTTATTATTTTACATTTCACATATGCATTTCTGGATTGATTGGTATACTCTGCATATTTACTGAGTATTGGTAAATAAGTTTTACTGCTTATCGACAATCAAGGAGAATAAGGACAGACAAGGTAAACCGACAAATAATTAATTATTTTAAAGTATTTCAAGGCATGCATCTTGTAGGGACTTAATAATATGAGGTGTATTGATTGGTGGATTAAATTTTAAAGGATAAATGTTTGAGGCCACTGATTCACCCCCCCCATCTCAGTTATTACTAACATATAAATTATTGCATCATGAGTTGAAAAACATACAGTTGATTAAAAAATTTATAAGTACTTGGTGATCTCTTAAACCATATGATAAATCTATTTCCTTTTGTGAAACATTGAGATCTCCATTACAATGAACTTTTATAACCAACAAAGACATAGATTACCATGTTAATCTATGACCATAATGTTGACATCGTTCAATCCATATCGTCATCCAATCTTGATTGTTTACAATAAACAAATGTATTGCATCCCATCTCTAGCAACTGTACAAAAGTAAATAGATGACTTACAAAAGATTTATTTTGAAGTTTAAGAATTGTTTAACTACAATAACATCTCATAATTTATTACCTTTCAGTTTCCTAAATCTATCGTTGCCTACCAAGTACTCCACTTCAAAATTTTTAATGGAGTTGAGATCCCAAATGCAATCTATATGGGTCTTTGCTACAAGATTAGGAAGATATTGAGTAATGTACACCATCATCTGGTATACCATATATCCCTCAACCATAGAACCCCCGGGATGTTCTCTTTGTTGTACCAAACCCTTCAAAAATTTCAAGTGTCTCTTAACCATCCACATTGACCTAGTCTGTACATGTCCACACAATTCAATATCCTCAACTTGGTGTATGAGGTAGTATTCTTGTACATTGAAAAAATTTGAAGGTAAACGCTTTTGCATTCCACACATTAGATGAGGAATTCTTTTATTCCAATATTTTATATCTTCTTTATGGATTTCTTTAGATAACAACCACCTACAAGGGATTGAAGACACAAAAATATATAAATATGAGACTTTACAATATATTACTTGTTTGATATTATGAACAAATATCACTTCTTACCTCATGTATTTTCCAAGATCATATATGACTTGTTTTATATTATTGTCAAAGTTCTCTAGAAGCGATAGGGGTAGCAAATACTGCAACAATTGTCAACTGATCATTTCATACAATGAAAATTGAATGAAATTACACAAAAATATTGTAAATACAAAAGACTGTGACTTACCTTGATGAAGGTATGCCAATCATGCATTTTCATCCCTGACCCAAAATCACTTTTCTTTGATATGAGATTGCTTATATTTGCAGCAAATCCTGTAGGAAATAGAATTTTTCGTATGACTTATTTTATGAAATTACTTTGTTGCTCTGCTAATAACCAAGGAAGAGCACTTGCATTAATCTAGTCTCCATTTCTATTTGATTCAATGATATTTTTCATTGCATGATTGAAATCATGAATGTCACTACAAATTTTGCCAAGTTTTTCTTTGTCACGCCTTCCATCCAATATTTTCCATAGTGTCTTTGTTACATTCTTTCCAATATACATAGTATCAAACAAATGCACAATTTGTAGCTGTTCATAGTAGGGAAACCTACTAAATTCTCTAGGATAACATTTTAGTCCCTTTGGAAGCTGGTTAGTGATGCCTTCATGACCTTCAAGATCATCAACTACATAATTAGCCAACAAAATATAATCAAAATATATCATTTTCAAACATCAACCATTAGGTGGAATGATATTACCTCGAATTGTGTTATATCCCAACTTCCATAGGTGAGGTGTCATTCTTCGGTGCTTTGATGTATTCTCTTCTTTCCCATTGAAAAGATGGTTTTTCGCACTTCGATACTTATGATTTATGGGGAGGAAGTGCCTATACTCATCAAACACTTGCTTTCTTAAAATTTTGGAATGACGAGATTTCATCTTTGTACCACACATTGGACATGAAAATTTTCCCTTTGTTTGAAGACCTACAAGATAATGATACAATTGGATTAAATATGTTAATTTTTAGAATTAGAATTATTGCGTACAACTAGAAATCACCATAACATACCACATAAATGTGCCAACCCTGGAGCATCATGAATTGTCCACACAAGCATTGCATGGAATTGAAATTTTATTTCTCCAATTGGTCTAGAGATGTCATACATAGTGAAACCATTCCATAACACCAACAAATATTGATAAGAGGTGCAATATATACATTCATATCTTTCACTTGGTACTTACCTAGTTGAATTAACAACAACATCATAGAATTATTGTGGCCATTTCAATCCTAGACTTATAATTACATGTAGATAACTATAAAATAATAAAATACCTGGAACAATCATTGCCAACATAATGTGCTCCCTCTTTATTGAAATCCATGGAGGAAGGTTATTGTTGATAACAAAAATAGGCCACACCGAGTAAACACATATCATCTCTCCATATAGATTGACACCATCTGCTACCAGAGAAAGCCTGAGATTTTGAGGTTCTTCTTTAAAGTGTGGCCACTTTTCCTCTATGTCCAGAAATGGTGAATCATCTACAAACATTTGAATAATGTCATCTCAACTCATGACGCGTGCATGGTAATCCATAAATTGTGCCAAGCTATTGCACATGAATAATCATTTCAGACATGGAATAATGGGGATGTAATGAAGAACCTTGCGAGGCACCTTTTTGTCATTTGATCATCTTGATATCTACTCATATGGAATTCAAGGAATTCTGTTGCATTTTCGTATTCTTTATGATAAATAATATGATCTTTAGGACAAGCATCTATTTCTTGATACCCCATTCCAATATGTTTCATAGTGGCACATAATTCTCGGTACAAGTGAGGGAGAACATTTGATGGTGATAACAGAAACTCACCTATCAATATACAACAAAAAATATAAGTCGTTACTATAAATAATCTTAATGGTACATGTTTCACCTTTTATAGACTATAATGATGTATATGACAAACCTTAGCATACATGACATTGCTATGTTGGATAAACCATTCATAACCTTCAAATTCACCAACAACAATACAACAGAGAGAAGAGTAGAATGGGAGCCTTCATAAAGGGTCATGTTCACCTTCTCAAGTAGAGGTATATCATGGATGATGTCAATTTCATCCTCATCATAATCATCATCAGCAGCAACACAAGCACCAAATGTGTCAATGATCAATGCATTCATACCATCATCTTCAAATGTGTTTTTTGGCACATGATCATCATCTTCCATGGGATCATGATCTTCAACTTTAATACTCACACCCCCATGTTACCCTATATTCACACCCCAATGTTCCTTTGAGATGTGGTGGTCCATATCACGTACGACAGTGGGGAGATCAACTTATATAAAAATGATGATAATCAAACCCCCCTTCAACGTGACAATTCTCCCTATAATGTAATAAACAACTTACCAATGGATGATAATCAAACCCCCCTTCAATGTGACCATTCTCACTATAATATCTCTTTGATGTTTTGATTTTGATTCTTCTTGTCTTTAAGTCATTACAACTCTTGCATGGACAATAACATTTGTCATCGCCTTCTCTTTGAAAGTTAGACAACAATCTAGCGATTCTCTCCCTATTTTGATTGAATTCCCTTGTATTATCTGACATGATCCTTAATGTGT
>MU227273.1:1980287-1990712 GCA_018584345.1 Thuja plicata
ACATGAATCTCTACAGGCTTTTTTTGCCCTAATTCCTCTCTTAATGAAAGAGAATTTAATATTAAATGTTTACTTCAAATCCCGATGGCTCAATTATTACTATTAATAATCCTGCAGTTTCTACTTATGTCTTAGCTATTACTTATTATGTATAGTTTTGATATTTACTAATTAGTTGTAATTTGATTACCAAACTATTTCTTAAAAACTATTTTAGGTAGTCTATTTTTAGTAGCCATATCAAATGAAAAACATATATCCAAATATAACTCTGTTTTCATATATATTGATATAACAATATATAAGATTACTTATATATATATATATATAGTTTAAATTGGAGCACATATAAATACCCATTTTTTTTATTTTAGTGTTGTTACAAGAGAGAGAACATTATCAACAAAATTTAAGTAGAACTCATATTCCATTATAATCATTCTTCCTCGTACATTTCATCACAATGAACAATGAATCCTACTTCTTCTTCTAAGAGAAATTTGTCAAACCAGTTTGGTTCAATGGTGTTCCTAATATTCATAAAAATAAATAAGAAATCAAGATTTCTTCTAGTTGTTGGCATTTCTTCAATGTATCAATCCCGATCTTCAACCATCATGACATGAAAGGTAGGAATATTCCTATCATTTTTCATAAAATGCTGGTAGTATCTCGGTGTTGGGATAGTTAAATCTTCTCTGATGCTTGAAATCACCTTATTCAAATATATAAGATATTTCCTTTTGAATATTTTCCTACATAATCTTCTTATAACCTGTAAGTTAGGATCAACTTTTAAGGCTAAAGCTATAAACATAGCTGGGATATCAGATTTCACTCAATGGCTATTGTCATTTTCAATGAATTCGCTTCCTAGAATAATGAAAACAACCCTTACAATAATGTCATAAGTTGTCAACATCATTTTTTGATTCTTTTCATAGTAATTTTACCATCAAAGACTACTTGAGATTTCGAGCATCTAAGATTAATTGCAGTTGCCATATTTTCACAATTGAAGCTTTGATTAAATTGCCTTTCACCATTTAAAACTAGCCTTCTATTTATAAGTATGTGAGTAATATAGTCCTAGGAGTTTCTAGTTGGAACGATTGTAGAATTTGGATCATTTAAGCTTCTATCCCCTTGACGTTTCAAATTCCTTACTTGACGTCTTTTATTCTTGATGTTTTTATTTGTAATATGTTTATAAACTATTACCCTAAATATATATAGAATTTATCTTAAATCCTATACCTATTTTATCTTTTATGCTTCCTTGATTAGCTAAGTTAATAGCACCCTTGTTACTTTTTCTATAAATATAATTAGTAGTGTTATGTTACGAGTATATTAAAATACCGCTAACCTGTCTAGTAAAACCACTCGATTTCTACTCATGTGTAAGCCTACTAAGGAGCCCTAAATTCTGCCTACATATTCCTATCTATTTTGTTAGATATTAATAACTTCTTCACTACTACCTTCTACACCTTTATTGGCTAGGGAATCGACAATTTGATTGCCTTCCCTATAAATATGATTAACCATGTAATGATTAAATAATGATAATAAATTCAACCCTCTCTTCACTAACCCATTTAGTCTCCAATTTTGAGTATTTTTTGTTCTAATGGCATTAATGATTAGGGAAGAATCACCTTCTATTTCAATATTATCTAAATTTAGTTTTTTACATAACAATAAACCTTCTATTAGAGCATTACATTCTACAACATTATTAGTAGCAATTCCTAAAAGGGAAGCTTTGTGTGCAATCAGTTTAACAAATATGATTACAAACAAGTATTTTCCAAGGCTCATCCCCTTTCGCAACTCTAATAATCCACTTTGTAGCAAGGCACGCCCCTCAAGTTTTAGGGTCGATAATTTCCAAACCACCCTTAAGTTCAGGTTGAATAAACTAAGCCCAAGAAGCATCAATAAAACCAACATTGCTATCCCATTTTGACTGAAAAGATCTTCTGATATCTCATAATCTCTCCATTCTTAACATGCCTCCACTCTTTTGGAACCCAATCAAGACTATGACCTAAATGAGACATCATAAACTCAGTCTTGTTGTAAGCTAGCTGAGATCTAGAGATGACACAATATAAATCTAGGATGTCCAGTGTTTATTTTCAATATTTTAGCAAGAGCAAAGCACTGACTTTTTTTGACTTGTACGTCTTCATTCAAGACTGCTTTATGGTTAAATATTGACTATTAAATCTTCCCATCACAAATGTGCATCAATACAAAGGACAACACAATTCCTTTATTGCATGTGATATGATAGAGAAGGAAAAATGACAAATAATAAATTTATTGTTTAGAAAAAATGGCAAACACAAAAAGAGGAGAGAATAATGATCATTCAAATTGTTTCTGATAGACAAGGCAAGGTCAAGTAAACAAACACGTAAATATATTGCTCATTGACCAAAATAAGTTACAAAAAAGAGTGGTGAAAATTCATGTATGAGACTCAAATTGGTTTAGCCAACCATGTGTTCAAAAAGAAGTTTTACAATTTAAAAATTATAAAAACTGCATTTAGATTATAGAATAAATAAATTTTTTAAACAAAATAATAAATATACTAAATTATAATTGGTACAAACAAATTGTTTTAATAACTAGTTAAGACATCAAATTCACAACTTATTGCAATAGTACTAGTGTAACAACAAGTACTAATAGCAACACCTTCCTAATAACTACAAGCAAACATGAGTAATTTAGTGTCCACATAATCTTAAAATAAATAGCTATCTAACACAAGAATACACATAATTCAAACACAAATGTGTCAAGTTGTATACAAAACCATAACCTAGGTGAAAAGTAGCCTCAATAAAAGTATTGACAAATACCAAATTCTTAGGACCTCTGATAAAATTTATTTTTCCCAACAATCAATGCTTGAAGCTTCTAAAGGAACAAAAAAGAAGAAGTTAAAAGCAAAAACTATTATAAGCAAAAAAAACTAAAAATTAACTAGAGCAACTTAAAAATAGGGCCTTAGTCATCTATCAAAAAACTAGAACCTCTAGAAAACCAACTCATCTAAAAAACAATTTTATGATAAATGTTGAGTTACAACTACAATTCCTAGGGTTTCAAGGACAAAGTGAATTGAAAAAGATAAGTAAAAACATACATTAAGCTCCAAATAATTGTATGCAAATTGTAAAGGTACACACAAAGATTAAATTAACACTTGATCATTAAAATAGGCATCAATCACATGATTATTAATATACACAAAAAAAAAAAATTAAAGGACATATGTTCAAGTCATTCAATGTTATTCAAAAAAGAGAGATTGACTAAAACTTAAGTAAAAACATCTTGAAATTCAATTACGTCTAACAAGATGTGAAAAGAAATCCAATAGTCCTTATTAAAAGAATTGAAAACTTCTTTTTTTTTTGTGAATGGTGCACTATAACATTTTAATGAAAATGCTCTATTCATGAAAAAAAAACTTGTTCAAATTTATCATATGTATTGATAAAAGTATGATCATGTGGTATGCATTGCTTCCAAAATCTTCAAACATTAACTACTTCAAAAATATTACCTTGGATTAATATTCTAATAGGTAAAGGTAAAGATAAGTACTTATCATTATAGACACTTGACAAATTAGGTCCAAGGTGATTCAATAATAAGGTGTTTTATTTATTTATTTTGTCTAAGTGGGATGTTCAAAATAATAGTTTTATTAGTTTCCAATTCGTGTCAATTATAGGTAACGATGTTGTAAACTAATTACTTGTGAAATATTTTACATAGATTTAAGATCTAAATTCAAAAAAAAATGAATTATGTCTATCCTTTTCCATTCAATTTTATATTTTTATATTTTCATTGACATTATTCTATGAGTTATAACTTTCACTACAAATAAAAATATACATCATTATTAGAATTAAACCATTAACTCCACTATCTAGTTAATGATTTTTTGTAATTTTTATTAAATATTTTGGTTATTATTTTTTAAATAGCGTTAAAAAAAGTAGGCATATTTATTTAGAACAAGTTTCACTTAACATATATATCAAAATTAAAATCTTCTTTTTCATTGAAATAAGGACATGTATGTGGAGGGTGTTGAGAAATGAGGTGAAGAAAGCTTGCAATAACAATTTCTTATGTGATTATTTTTTAAATGATAATGTACCATAATGAAGATGGAAACTTCAAAGTATCAACCAAAAAATATGTCTTTCACAAGATAATGTTATAACATGAGCTTGCATGAATAATGAGATTGAACTACTCAATTAGACAAGTACCTTGAATATACAGGCAAGGTGTGATGATGCATGGACAACTACCCTTCATACAAACATTAAATGCTCAATGCATAATAATAAATGTAGATTGATCTAAAATTATATAATGAGTCACGACTCGATTATAATTTATCTTCTAGAATGTCACCTATGATAACTTGTATGATCCTATGAACAACAACATTAAATAACAAGTTACATAAAATAATTTTACGACATCCAAATTATGTTGCACATATCCATGATTTGGTTGTCATAGATATCAAACTTGTCTTTGAAAGGTAGACTTTTTTCCTGGAAGATTGTGTTTTGATGTATGTTCGAAGCAATAATTGTCAGTATTATACATAGGTTAGAGTAATGAAGAATATGTATGTATGTTTCAAAGTCCTTGAACAAATAATATATCATATTTTCTAATAGGGTACATTATAATCCATGCTCCCGTGACACCAATAGACCTTATTGCGTACTCAATACCCTCTCCAACAATGATTATAGTGGTCCATTTCTTTTTCACCTTAATACAATGACAAAAAAAGTAATTTGTTCCTTATTCATTGTTTTCATCTACAATAACTTTGTACACATGACCTACATTTTATTAAATGATAAATTAATTTAAAAAACCATGTAAGATATAATGAAATCAATTAAAAATATGGTGATCCATTGAGATTAGCGGTTGAAACACTTTGTTGGTGTAGTCTTGCACCAAGGTTCAAATCCTTGCTTGGTCATTGTGCTTGTAGGCCTTGTGCCTACATTGGGGTGTTGTGCTCATGGGTTTGAATTTGTGGAGTGTTTGGAAACTTAAAAGACTATCATTTAGTGAACAAAAAAGATAACAAAAAATAAAATCAATTAAAATTTTGATTTCAACTAAGCAATAAATTAAAAAATTACAATGATTAGAAAAATTGGTAGATGATATGTCAATCAGCCAATGATATACACAAAAATTTAAAAAATATTCTACTCATTTTGTAGAATCAATCTTTATTGTAATACTCCACACTAAATACTTGGAGTTGGTCCAAATTCAATCTACTAAACCTTGTGGATCAACTCTAACTCTTATGGTTTCAAGTATTGCCTCATGGTCAAATTTGTAAAATTTTAATAAATTCTTATTTAGTGGTTTACCCTGATATTTAATCAACTGAATATTCATTCTAACAACAAGGTTGGAGTAATAATAAGTTGGAAAAGGATGGAGCAGCGACAACGGGCGGGAAGAGAAGCTTTTAAAAAGCATGAGGGTTTGGACTATGGCGGTCGATCCAGATGGAGATGGCCTCCTTGACGTAGCTCTTACCCAAACCCCTCTATGTTTAATGGGTGGAGAAGAGGGTGGGCTGAATCTGAGAAGGGGAATATTTCAAAGGGTGCATCTAATTGGAAAAGGAATAGACTGGGTTGGGATAATAGAATGTCGAAGCCTTATGGTGTTCCTTTTCAAAATGAGTTTAATTTTATTCTGATTGCTAAGAAGTTTTGGTACCCCAAGTCTCCTCCAGTATTGGCTTGTGACTCTCTCTAGGTAAGAGAGACTATTAAACGCGTTATTGCGTCATCAGTTTTGGTTAATAATACGCATTGGTTAGAGTCTGTGAAGTTTATATCTGATAATGCCCTTTTAATGAAATGGATGGGTCCTTGGCCTTCATTGAGTTTAGTTAAAAATTGGTGTGAATCTCAGTGGCTTTGTTTTTGTTCTATTAAAAAAATTAAGTAATGGATTCTATTAGGTAACCTGCTCCTCAAAATAAGATAAAGAGTGGATTTTGGAGAATGGACCCTACCTTATCAATGGGCAGGGTTTATTTATAAAAGATTGGTCTTAAAACTTTGAACCCTTAGTGGAGAAGGTTAAGGAGATTCCTATTTGGTTCAAACTCTATAATCTCCCTCATGAATATTGGGGAACATACACTCTCAAGTCTATTGGGGAAAGTTTGGGGACTTTTGTTAGATTTGAGGAAGTTATACACTACCCTGACCTCTCAATTTTCCCTAGGGTTTTCGTGTGGAGAAAAGAATGTTTTAAGTGCCTAGACTTTATTGTCTTAGGCTGGGAGAAAGAGGAATGGAAACAACCTTTATTTGTGGAAAAGAGAGAGGAAGATTTGTGCTTAAGTGACTCTCTAAGGACAGAAAATCTGGGTAAAGGGAAAGGTTTGGATGATGATAGGATTAATGATATTATTTCCAAAGGCATGGATGGTGTGGGAATGACAAAAAAGGACTAATATGGGATTGGTTTTACTGATGACAAGTTTTTCACTTGGGGTCAGGTAGATGTATTGGATTTTTGGATAGATAGTAGGAAAAAGGCTATTAATTTGCTCTTTTTTGAGGGAGAAATTGCTAGTGCTATAGACACCGTAGAAAGTATCTCTATGCAAGTTATAAGGGAGACCCCTTTTCAGTTGATCAAGTCAATGGAAGGATTGAATCTGGCACTTTAGATATGGATGAGGAAAAAACTTTAGAATAGATAGATGCTACAGTGACAAAAAAAATTGTTGAAAGACAGATGGACAAAATTAGTAATTTTGAACTCTCTTCTAGAATGTGTCAGAACATTGTCAGTGATGAAGATGTTGTTATCCTTGACATCTTTAAGGGGGAAGACATTGATGGCAGAGGACCAGAGAGTATTGACTGGCTGGAGAGATGTAAAAAACCCCTAGAGGAGTCTGATTTTTCTTATGTTTATGAAAAGTCTATGTCCCCAGCTAGAGAAGGAAATAAAAATGATGGGGAACCCCTGTTTAAGGATATTGAGATCTCTCCAATCAGGAATATTGATAGCTCCTTTGAGGCGGTTAGGGACAGTGGGGGTGATTTGGTTGCTACAAATTATGATTATGACTCCCAGGATGATGATAGAATGATTGATGAGTTAGGCTTGTTTGATTTGCCAGGTATTATGGAACAAAGACTAGTTGAACAAACTCCGTCAGGGTTATCCAAACAAAATATTGGGGAAAAGAAGAAGAGAGGGGGCAGATCTAATAGGGATCATTTGGAACTTGCGAAGAGTACTTCAAACCAAGCCAAACCTTTGAGGTTGAGAAAAGGCTATGCCTTTTCCTGGCAGCAATGAATATCCTCTCATGGAATATCAAGGGCTGCAATTCCCCTGACAAGATCTGCCTAATCAAGCATTGTCTTGATAAGGAAAGACCATATATGATATTCTTACAAGAAACTAATATGAAAGAAAGTGATGTAGAATGATTTTTGAAGTGTTTTTCAAGATGACAAGGGACTCTATGTGGAGCTGATGGGGCTTCAGGGGGTCTTGGGGTTCTATGGAACTCTAATATAGTTGATGTTTGAGGTTTGGAAAAGGTGATAAACTAGCAGAGATTTGAGGTATGTTCTAAGAAACTTTTGGCAAAATTCTTTGCCTTTAACATTTATGGGCCAAATAGTACTACCCTTAAAAAAGTGTTATGGCAAGAGATTTAAAATTTGCTTGACTCCCAAAATGATGAGATTTCTGTTTTGGGTGTAGACTTTAATTCCATCTTGTTTCCTTTGGAGAAAAAAGGAGAATTGGCGTGGGCCGGGCAGAGCCAAAGGGACTTTGCAAACTTTATTAACATGAATGGTCTATTAGAGGTTAATTTTAGCAATGAGAATTTCACTTGGACAAATTGTAGGAGTGGTTATTTAAACATTGCAGAGAAGCTAGATAGGTACATTTTGGCTGGATCATTGGACAAATTTAATTGGATCTTCAATGTTGAGATTATGCCCTTATCTAGTTTAGACCATTTCCTGATTTGCTTGAGGTTTCAAGAGGACTCAACACCATTTAGAGTCCCTTTTAAGTTTGAGGCGATGTGGTTGCAAGTTGACAATTTCCTGGAAAAAGTAGTTAAATGGTGGTAGATGGCACCTAAAAGATCCGGTAACAAAGCTTTCCTCTTTTTTAAAAAGTTGCAATACCTAAAAGAAGAACTGAAGATATGAAACCGAGAGGAATTTAGAAATATTTTTATTGAAAAATTTAGACTAGAAGCTGATTTAGCAGATCTGAACTCTAAGGTTATTGCTGAGGGGATGGGGGAAGACGATTTCCTTAAGGAAGTGAGCTTCTCTAAGGAGTATGCTGAAGTTTTAGCTAGGGAGGAGGTGTTTTGGAAACATAAATCTAGAGAATCATGGTTGAGAGAAGGGGACAGGAACACCAAGTTCTTTCATAACTCATCAAAAGAAAAAAGATCACATAATATAATCTTCTCAATTCATGATAGTAATGGTGTGGTTCTGCAGGATGTGGAGGACATCAACTAGGAAGTGGTTAATTTCTTTTAAAATATTTTTGTTGCGCCCCAAAATCTTTTTGATTTGGATTTGAATATTATGAATGTTGTTCTGTGCTGCATCTCAGAGATGCAGAACTCAACCTTAATGCAACCTATTTCTAAATCTGAGGTCAGGGATGCCCTATTTAAAATTGGGGGGGGGGGGGGGACANGGGGGGGGGGGGGGGGGGACAAATCCCCTGGCCCTGATGGTTTCTCTCTAATCTTCTTTCAAAAGGCATGGGAGATTGCAGGGACAAAAATGTGGGAAGTTGTGGAAGAATCGCGTGCTGAAGGTTTTATCCTTAAAGACCTTAATAACACCTTTATTGCTCTGATCCCTAAAAAATTTGATAGAGTTTATTTTGATGACTATAGGTTGATTGCCTTATGTAACACTATTTATAAGGTTATCTCGAAGGTAATGGCCAATCGTTTAAAGAAAGTGCTTTGCTCTATCATTTCTCCATAACAGAGCGGTTTCATGCCAAATAGGTCTATTTTTGAAGGTGTAGTGGTTGCTCATGAAGCTATTCACTCGGTTAGAATTGCTAAAACTGAGAAAATGATGATTAAATTAGATATAATAAAATCTTATGATAATTTCCACCAAGGTGTTTTGTTGAAAGTGCTGGAAAATTTTGGTTTTTGTGAAGGTTGGATTAAATGGGTAGGGAGCAACATAAACACCCCAAGGATCTCAGTCTTGGTTAATGGAATCCCTCAAGGTTTTTTTGATACATGTAGAGGTATCCATCAAGGAGATACAATCTCTCCTTTCCTCTTCATCATTCTGGAAGAAGTGTTGGGAAGACTTATTTCTAGTAAATGAAGTTTGGACTTATGGAAAGGAATAAAGGTGGTCGATGGTATTGATCCTTTGTCACACCTACAATTTGTTGATGATACTTACCTTATGGGGGATGCTACTGCAAAGGAAGCAAGATTGATAAGATCTACTATTGATTCTTATAGTGCTGGCTCGAGACAAAATATAAACTAGAACAAGTCCGAGATTTTCTTTTTCAATACTAATATGGAAAAATAACGACAATTATGTAGGATTATTGACATGTGAATGGGTAAGCTCCATGGTAAGTATCTTGGCATTCCTCTTTTTGGTGGGGCCTAAAAATCTAATTTATGGAAGGATTATACTAATAGCTACATCAAACGTCTTGAAGGGTGGAAGAGTAAATGTATTTCTTCAGTAGGGAGTATTTTAATGCTCCTATCTGCGGTTTCAACCATCCCAGTTTTCTCTATGAGCTGTCTCAAACTGCCTAAGAAGGTTATTGGATTCCTGGAACAAAGGATGCAATATTTTTTTTGGAATGGTGCTAACAATGATGATAATATGTTAGGATTAAGTAATACTGAAAGGGGGGTGAATCAGTATTACAACACTTTAAATTAAACTTAAACCAATTTCACATATACCATAAGATTGTTGAAATGAAAAGAACATAAGAAAATAACACACAACTCATTACACCATTATTTATTGTCAAGGAAACCCTAGCCAAGGGAAAAACCTAGTGGGGATAGTACCCAAAAGCATGCACTAAAGTATAATGTCCATGTTAGGAGCTGAATATTACATAGTACATTTCCTTGTTAAAGGAATATCAACCCTATTAAAGGTATACAACACCCTATTAGGGGTACACTGAGCTTATAGCTCTTACAATCAATAATTGTGTTACAAAGTGTTCTTAGTAATGAACAAAAACAAGCATCTCCAATGCTTAGATAGTTCCAGTTTTAGATCTCAACAAAATATGTCAATCTTT
>MU227273.1:1990880-2031968 GCA_018584345.1 Thuja plicata
TATATATATATATATATGTCTTACATCATTTGGTTGTCTCTCAATTACAATACAAAAAAGAATAAATACTTATACAAAAAGTAAATATAATGTTGGTACTCTTGTATTACCAAAGTATAGGTAATTCACAATACCAATCCAACCTAGCACATTTGGATTTCATCTCATGCTCCCTCAATCGTCGCAATTGTTCAACTGCTCTATTACACCGTTTTACTATCTTCACATGTCTTCAAATCACTCTAACTCTTTGTAATCATCAACAAAACATAATCAATATTAATAGAAGGTCATACATATCCCATAGTATCTTCCTCTAAGCTCGCAAGTCATCAACCATCATACATGATCTTCATTGTGTAAAACAATGTTGTTATACTTTGTACTTCTGTTTCTATACTTAGTCAATTTCAGAATTGTATCTGCAAAATTGTACTTAACTCGATCATACTATCAGATGTGTTGTCATAAATAAAAACCATTAAGTGTCTCATATCACACCAAAAACATCACTTTCCAACAATTTCTCCCTTTGGCATTAATGGCAACACTAATCAAAAAATGACTAAGTTTTCCAATATAAAATTATTCTCTTTTTCTCTTCTCTTCTGCTTTTCTCATTTTTCTTCTCTTCTCCCACTTTGACAATAATGGAAAAGGTGTGTCCAAAATTTACAAAAATGTAGAATTTAGTGCTTGCTCACTAGTTTTAGAATATCTTGAAAGGAATCTTCCAATATCTTCACTTCTACATTCCATGACTCTACCAATAATTGACTAACATGTATTATTCCATTCAATGCATAGGATGAAGTCTCTGGTGCTTTTAACTCCGTGGATATAGAATTTTTCAATGAATCTATAGTCTTCTCCATATCAGATAGATGAAATTCAAGAATTGATAGCTTAGGAGTGATTAGACTCTTCAAGAAACCAAATCTTGTCATTACTCTCCCTTTCTCTATATCCAAGACATTCAATTTATCAAAAATCTTTGTTATCTCTTTGTCCATCTCAATAATAGATTGTGAGGAGGTCTCACAAATTTCCATCATGTTGTTCAGAGTAGCCATGTCCTTTGCAATAATGTCTTCAATATTCTTTAATTTCTTTGATAGGGTTCATACAATAGTTGTATAACATCCTTCCATGTGTGACACAACTTTTTGCCTTTGATGTAGCTGATCTCAGAATGCCCAAGTCCCATGAAATAGAATGGCATACTTCCTTCAACTTCTTCTCTAGATAACTTTTCTCTGCCTTCTCTTTAGTGATCTTCACTAAGGACTCATAGTGACCACAAAAATCATCTGGTGCCATTTTTAGATTCTCTGCATCTTTACTTTGAAAAAAAATAGGGACTGGAAGTAGTTTATGCACAGTTGTAATTTCTCTAGTAATTACATTAGTCTTTTTATCTCCTTTATGCTCAGATCTTTCTTTTTCCTTTGTGGATGTGATGAAAGATAGTCTCATCAGTTCATCCTAATCCATACTATCAACATCTATGCTTACATACTTATCCTTACTTGCCAACAATAGAATAGTGGATGTGTCAATTTCAGGTTTTACATCAACCCTTTCTTCTTCTCCTTTTGTTGTGTCTATCTCATTTTTTTGTTCTGATTCTTCTTTCTGCTCAACCTCTTTTTGTTCTTTCTCTTTCTATTCTACTTCATCCACCCTTGTATTATCAATATTTCCTTCAAATGGATCTTTTTCATCAAGTGAAGTATCAAGGGTCACAGGCACACCAGAAACATAGAAATTTGGTTGCATGTCAGTGCTTACTTTGCTCTTCTCAACATTTTCTTCAACTAACTTAGAGCTCTCTCCAATTCCTATAGGTGTAGGCATAGTAGATTTAGGAGGTGAAGTTATCTCAGGAATATTACTCATAAGTATCTGATCTAATTCCTTTTGAGTATCCTCTATGACTTCCTCATATTTTTTGCCCATAATTTTTGCTAATATTTCTTTAGTTCTCAACAAAGCTTTGATCTCTCTCTCTCTCTCTCTCTCTCTCTCTCTCTCTCTCTCTCTCTCTCTCNCTTTGCTCTCTCTCTCTCTCTCTCTCTCTCTCTCTCTCTCTCTCTCTCTCTCTCTCTCTCTCTCTCTCTCTCTCTCTCTCTCTCTCTCTCTCTCTTGTATAGAAACTACTGGAAACATATCCTCAATAGCTTGATTTCTAATTTCCTCATATTCAATATGTGCAAGTTGTTTTCTAATCTCCAGTTTACCATATAATTCCTCAAGTATACTACCCTCTATCTCCAATAGATTCTTCTTGAAAACAAGTAAATCATTTATCACTATGTTCTCAATCACTATTTTGTCAGAATCCTCATACCTGTCATAGTATTTATTCACTAAACAAGATTTCCTTACTCAATAGATATTTTCTCTAGCATCTTTATATCTGAATTCCATACTTGTCTGTCACTTGTGGTCTCTTTTTCAAATTTATTCTCTTCTTATTTAGTCCTCTACTTCTTAGGAGGTGAGGAAATAAAAATATCAGATGTCTTTTATTCATTGTTAAGTGAGAAATGCACATTACCCAATAAACTTAACTTCGTACATTGTCCAATCAATCACAAACCTTGCGATCACAGAATATGAATCGTCTGATGTAGAGATCATAGATATAGATTCCATAATGTCTGCATACACGATAACCAAGATTTCGTGAGATTACTCCTCAGGATCAGGGGCTGGATATAATCTGGTAGCTGTAGACCTTATGGCAAGACATATTATCAATTAGTGTCAAAACACTTAAGACATTCTGAGTTGACCCGAGTGGGTAGTATGACCCGAGTGACAGTATGACCCGAGTAAAGATGTGGACCTGAGTGACAGTTATGAGGCTGACATAGTATATTTTGTAATTGCAAGCCAACTTTCAATGTTGTATATTTGCATATGATATATATATATGTAAGATAACTTGTTTTATCAAGTATGTAGCAAGTTTTGTAAGATGAATATATGTGCAAAAGACATGAGAAAAATAGATTAACTAAGTGCAGAAGCATTTTGGATAGTAGAGACTTATCTATCACTATCAGGTGATCAATTACATTCAAAGGATCATTATCAGCAATTACAGTTGCACAGAGAAGATCAACAACTGAATCATTCTCATAGGTGGATCAACAAAATCCTTTAACAAGGTGGACCTAACAGTCCTTTCTCTAAATTTATTAACAGAGTTGCACTACATTTTGTATTGTAATAAATCCTTTAACAAGGTGAACCTAACAAGTCCTTTGTATGCTCCTAACAGGGCAGACCATTAGAAGTGGTTGTTGTAAGCTTTTACCAGCTAAATTTATACTGTAGTACTAAATCTTGTGGGTATCATCCCCACCCCAATTTTACTTTCTTTGGAAGGTTTCTGGGTAACCAAATAATGTGTTATGAGTTATGTGTTCTTTACTTTCAGTTCTATGCATGTTATCATTCAAGTTAATTGTAGATTAAGTTTTATTGGTTCCTGATTCACCCCCCTCTCAGTCACTAGGATAGAAACCTATAGACTGGAGAAAGCCATTGAGAATGAGAAGATAGATCTTAATGTAGCCATGGATCAGGTTAAGAAACTAAAGGAGCATCTCTCTCTCACTCTAAAATGAAGAAAAGAACAAGAAGTACAGATGAATGACAAGAACTATATAGAAGAAATATGCAAAGACAGAAGCTCAGAAGAAGTTGATGCAGCCATTGAAGACCTACTTGCAAAGAATCTCAATTTACATGAAGAAATAAGAAAAATGAAAAGAGAACAATAAATCCATTCAATCGGGATATGTGAAGTCATAGAATGTAAGAACAAAGCAGAAGATGACAAGAATAAAACACAAGAAGACAAAAGATTGTTGAGCACAAGGTTAGAAGAAAAAGACAATGAAATTCATCACCTGTCTATTCAGCAAACTGATTTGGTAAATCAACTCAATAATGCAAAACAAGAAGTTATCAATTTGAGGATAGAAAATGGCAGACAACAAACTGAACTCAATACTGAAAAACAATCAAATGAGAATGTGACTATTTCACAAACAAGCAAAGATCAAACAACAAAATTTAGACATCATGGTCAGACTGGATTAGGTTCTACTGAACAAGGTGAAACCTCTCAACAAGGAGCAAAGAGGAACAACAAGCCTTCATGCAATCATTGTGGCAAGTTAGGACGCACATCAAATAAATGTTGGAGCAATGGAAAGTCAAGATTCAATGGAAAATGTTGTAGTTGCAACAAACATGGACATAGAGCAAGTGAATGCAAAGAGAAAACCAAGTTTGAAGGGAAATGCTACAAGTGTAACAAACAAGGTCACAAATCCTCCGAGTGCATAACAAAGAACTGGAATCTTGCTGAACAATTGGCTAAAGCAATTTTTGGTTGGGATTACAACACATGGTACAGATGTTGTCATTGTGGTGAATATGGGCACATTGGTGCAAACTGTGTAAAGACTCATTTTAGAAAAATAGATCCTACCAAGAGATGCTATGTATGCAAGCAACTCAGACATATAAGCAGAAACTGTATGAATAGAGAAAAGGTTGATACTGGATTTGAGAATGGGAAAGCTAAAATATCTGAAATTAGAACACAGATGAGCAAGCAATGGGTAAGAAAGTCTCCTAACAATTCAGACCAAAACAATGAAGGATCTACTAACACCTAGAATAGTGAATTGGGTGGATCTACCATTACAGAATAAATTCAAGGAGATTACTAGAACTGTGCAATTCAAGATGTAATACACCAGTTCCAAATGAGATAGCAGTCCAAATCCACATATTGATGCATATAGGACATATCATAAGTACTACCCAAGTCAGATTAAAAGTTACACCCGAGCCACTCTGGCTTACCCGAGCTAAGTCGGGCCATATTGGTAATTGAGAAGAATAGATACACCCAAGCTTCTGATTAAATCTTGGTTACGCTTGAGCTATGCCAAATACTCTGTATGGAGCATTTAATATTTTAACCTAACAGTTAAAAATCTTATAAATAAAGAGTTAAGAAGGTCATTATGCACAAAGCATTCAATTCACAAAGCATTCAAAGCACTTGGAAACACAGAGCAAGTTTGTACTCCTGAGCAAAGTTTGAGAAAATCGTCTGAACAAGATACGATATCCACTTCCAGCAGCAAGGCAAAAAAGGGTTCAGAGATGTTGGTGAGGAATACAGTTTGTGATCCTCCCATGTTCAAATTGTATCCTAGAATTGCTAAAGAAGTAGACCCAATGGAGCTCACTGTTTGATTCCTCCGAGGGTACTACTAGTAAATGACATTCATAGTTTTTATCACTGCAAGCTACAAGAACTTGGAAATGTGGAAATGAATGAAGCATTTGATGCATTATGTGAGCAAGGAAATTTGAAGCCTGAGCACAAACACATTGAGACCAAGGGTTTAATGCACATCATGCATATGCCAAAGAACTTCCAGGTGAAATGGGTTAGGTATGTTCTTAGTTGTGTTCATAACATGCAAATATGGTTGGATAAACTAGTAGAGATTACAAAGCAAATGATACACCATATCACTATATTTCCCATGCTTGAAAAACCTAAGGCCACTAAAACCCTAAACAAGGATGATTTGGGAAAAGTGACTCTTGTTGAGTGGGACGACACAGGAATGAGACTAAATGGAGTAATTGATAATGAATTAAAGTTTGGCATCCATGTAATTAATCACAAAATATAGAGCTCCAGCCGACCCAACAGTGTTTCGTGTGAAGTTTTTGACCTATCCTATAAAGTTATAAAGAAGAACTTGGTATTTGACCTTGCAGAACTTCAACTCATCGAATTGGGCAAGAATATGGAGAACATCTGGGTATCAAAGACTAATTCTTGTAAGTTTGGCTCAATCTTGATCTGTATACTATTTTATGTTGAAAATTTCTTTCCTTCTAAGGGTAAAGTAGTATGGAAGAAGGATATGCCAGTCATATACCAAATCAATGAATATATAGTAGAATTAGGAGATAATTTTGATAGTACCATGGATGGGTACTTTGAAAACTTCAAACAAAGAATGCAGAGTAGATATAGAATCCCCAAGCAACTAGTTGAGGACTATAAATATGATATATGTTTCCTAGTTGACTGTGACAAAGTCTATATTCAAGAAATGATACCTACGACTGCATGGGTGAAACCTCTCTCCTATGAGGTCAATATAGATGATACTAAGAACATCATAGAAGATTTTGTTAATGAACTTGTTAATCCAAAGGCACCTTACTTTGGAACATATGAGGAAGCAAAAGATAGGATTTCCATAGAAATTGAAATCCCTAAGATATTGAAAAGGGGAGAGAAAAGTCTTAACAAATTACAGAAAAAGTATGGCAAGACCTCGGACTCCCCTGCCACCACTAAAGAGGAAGATGTTGAAACATAGGATATCCAATTAGAGTAAGAAACTAAAGTTGAACCTCCTTAGAAGAAGAGGAAGGCAGCAACTAAATAGAAAAAGGCCCCTACCCCTATTCTCACACAGAGAAAATCTAAGAGAAAACTTTATTTGGGTAAAAATAGTGATGATGAAGAAAAACAAGATGATACTATGGTTTTAAAGAAACCACCACCTTCACTTGAGTAGAAGATTAAGGCACTTATAGAAGGTAGGGAAATGAGCTCTGTAAAATCACTTAACTACTCTTCTCGATCAAAAGAAGAAAAGAAGTAATTGTTGAGAAGATGGCCAAATGGAAATATGACCCTTCTGAGTTGAAGAGTTATATGAATGAACATTTATACAAGGAAGTCTCTAACCCCTGGTCAAATGCAGTAGGAGTGGAAAAGGATATAAGGGAAGAGACACTTAAGAAAGTTATGCCTACAATGAAGGGCAAAGAAATCAAGGAAACTCTGAGAAAGTATGAAAACAATCATACACCCAGATTCAGAACATTTCAAATTTTGAACAAGAACATTGAAGATGTAGTGAAGCGAGCCACATTAGTGTGGAAAACAATCTTTGAGCAGAAATTTGATGATGATAAAACAGAGATCCCAAGTACAGATCAGGAGGATGATACTCTACCCGAGGTACAGACTATTGAAGAGTCAGATGTTGAACAAATAGCAGTTGAGGTAATGGCATCATTGCCCCAATCTCCAAGTCAGAAAATCATACCTCCAAGCAAGGACAAGAATGAAGAACCATCAGACCAAGCATCAACTAAGCATCAGGCTCCAATCAATACTGAGACAAGCATGCCCGAGTCACAGAAGGATAAGGTAAATCTCTCTACTTCCAGTTTTGATTCATCAGTTCAAATTAGTCCAACAATTGGTACACCATCATCTGATGCAGTAAAGGTCAATGACCTAATGGGACTAAACATTGATAGCAAGGTTGAGGAAACTAAAAGCAAGGAACTTATTCCTTCCCCGAGTCCCAAGGTAAAGGGAAAAGAAAAGTTAATAAACACTGGTGAGATTGATCTTGATGAAGAGATTGTCATTCCAAACTGGGATCAATCTAATCTTTTGAAAGAGAAAATGGAAATTTTGGGTGAGCTATGGATGAAAATAGCTACATAGAAAAATATCAGAAGGGAAAGAAAGAGGAATAAAGTACTCACAGACATCAAAAGAATATTTTTTGATGCTTTAAAGATTGAGGTCAATGAGACTGAAACAATATTGGATCAAATTTTGACATTGTCCAAAAGTTCAATACGGACATGAATGATCAAGAGAAGCTACAAGAGAAGGTAGAGAAGAAATTTGAGAACAAGGTTCTTAAAAACATTGCAAAGAAGATTTCAATTCATCAGGTGCAACTAACAAATACCATCAACACTCTTGAAACCACTATAGCCAATGAGGTAGAATTATTTGTAAAGTTGAGTGACTCCTCCAACTTTACCACTCTGATCAAAGATAAGTTAGTAAAGGTTGACAGTGACATGAAGGAAAGTGCAAAGCTATTAGCAGCTGACCCGAGCACCAGTTTAGCTCATTTCTTAAAAATCAAGTATCTAACAGGTCTTCAGGATAAATTATTGAAAGAAGAAGCAAGAACTAGAGAGTCCCTCACAGAAATACAGATCTAGTTCCTACCCCGCATGGAGACTGTGCAAAAATGTATTACACATGCCAAGACACTCATACACGAAAATAACTTCTCTATTGCTGAAACTATGGTGGAGTTGTCTGTAGAACTTCAAATTGAATTGCATATATTGAAGATACTACAGGAGAACTGGGACAACACTTTGTCTCAAATTTTGAAGGTACATAGTGACTTCCTATCCTACTTGTGGATCACTGTGTAAATAATATTTTGGCCTTTTATCAAAAATAAGGGGAAAAGGATATCATTGTATATTGTAAAGAAAAGGATATCATTGTATAGTATACATAATGTTTAGTATATATATTATGGATAAAATATACTTTACAAAAAAATTTTGAAAGATACAAAAATAGAGCAAGTCAGACCCGAGCAGAAGAATAAAGTCAAAAACCGAGCAGTCAGTAAGGGGGAGATTTTGACTTAACAGTTGCAAAAATCAATGATAAAATGTTTTTGCCACTAATGCCAAAGGGGGAGATTGTAGACCTTATGGCAAGACATATTGTCAATTAGTGTCAAAACACTTAAGACATTCTGAGTCGACCCGAGTGGGAAGTATGACCCGAGTGACAGTGTGACTTGAGTAAAGATGTGGACCCGAGTGACAGTTATGAGGCCGACATAGTATATATTTTTATATATTATTTTGTAATTGCAAGTCGACTTTCAATATTGTATATTTGCATATGATATATATGTAAGATAACTTGTTTTATCAAGTATGTAGCAAGTTTTGTAAGATGAATATATGTGCAGAAGACATGTGACAAATAGATTAACTAAGTGCATAAGCATTTTGGATAGTAGAGACTTATCTATCACTATCAGGTGATCAGTTACATTCAAAGGATCATTATCAGCAATTACAGTTGCACAAAGCAGATCAACAACTGATCCATTCTCACAGGTGGATCAGCAAAATCATTTAACAAGGTGGACCTAACTCCTTTCTCTAAATCTCTTAATAGAGTTGCACTACATTTTGTATTGTAATAAATCCTTTAACAAGGTGGACCTAACAAGTCCTTTGTATGCTCCTAACAGGGAATACCATTAGAAGTGGTCGTTGTAAGCTTTAACTGGCTAAATTTATATTGTAGTACTAAATCTTGTAGGTATCATCCCCACCCCAGTTTTATTTTCTTTGGAAGGTTTCTGGGTAACCAAATAATGTGTTATGAGTTATGTGTTCTTTACTTTCATTTCTATGCATGTTATCATTCAAGTTAATTGTGGATTAAGTTTTATTGGTTCCTGATTCACCCCCACCCCCTCTCAGTCACTGGGCACACTATATATTTCCAACAGTATCTTCATCCAATGCTCCCCATAAGGCCATGATAGGCCATTTAGGTCGATGTAGTAGTGTTAGCATCAGACAAAGATTCATTAGAATCTACTGTCTCTCCCTAAACCAATATCTCATTTTACTCTTTGACTTTCCATACCTTACCATTGATGTTATCTTCTGATTTCTTGAAAAAATTGTCAAATTCAATTTTTTAATCTGCAAGACTCTTACTAGTATCACTAACATTCCTCTTTGTATCCATAGGAGGTGGTACTCTTTTGTTTTCTTCTCTATTGTAATGGAAAAACTTCACTATATGCCCTAGATTGTTGCATTTGTAGCAAATAGGAGGAGTTATGTTTTGATTTACTTGCAACTTACAATACCTTGCAATGTGCCCAAGGTTGTTACATTTGTAACATGTGGTTTTTACTATTGATTCTCCTCTGATGTTATCTTGTCTATATCTAGATTGATCAGGTTTCCTGCATTCTACTTTCTTGTCCCCATATGCATGACAATTAAAAAATAACCAGAAAAAGGTTTGAAAGGGGCATTACCTTTGCAATCTCTTTTCATGTGTCCAAAATTGTTACATCCAAAACTTCTACCTCTGAAAGGTTTGATCTATTCTTTAGGTTTTTTAGGAGTAGGCTTTTCTCCATCAGTCTTCGCATCCGGTTTCTCTTCTTGATTCTTAGAACATTCAGCTTCATTGAAGCCAACACCAGTCATATCTCTTTTAGGTTTATTCCTGTCTCTTTGTTCATCGATCATGTCACTGCTCATGTGAAGTCTCTCAATAAGTTTCTTTGTCTCAACAAGTTCACCGTTTATGATCTGATTATATTTCTCCAATTCTAGATACTTGTTCTTGTAGTGGTCAAGTTCAGTATTCATTTTTCCCATTAGAATATTAGCATCCTTCAAAGCTTCTTCAATCTTGTTTTTATCATTCTTTTCTTGTTGAATCTCTTTAGCCATTGTTTCATGATTAAGATTCAAAGTATCATTCTCTTGTTCAAGTTGCTTTATCTGATTTGAATTATCATTGTCTGAATCCTCTTTTATCTGAACCATAAGATCCTGTCTCTGACTTCTGGAAATTTCAAGCTAGTCATTTAGTTTCTTAATGAATCCCTCATCTCTTCTAAAATTGAATCTCAAGTCACCATTCTCTGATTTTTCTTTGTCAAGGTCTTCAAGTGCCACTTCAAAGTTTTCTTCCAAACTTACAGAATCCATCTTGATCTCCCTTAAGTTGTTAAAATTTATTTTCAAGGGCCAACAACTCTGATACTAATTGTTAGGATTAAGTAATACTAAGAGGGGGGTGAATCAGTATTACAACAATTTAAATTAAACTTAAATTAATTTTACATAAACCATAATATTGCTGAAATGAAAAGAACATAAGTAAATAACACAACTAATTACACCATTATTTGTTATTGAGGAAACCCTGGCCAAGGGAAAACCCCGGTGGGGATGGTACCCACAAGCATGCACTAAAGTATAATGTCCCTCTTAGGAGACCTAGCCCTGTTAGGATCTTAATATTTCATAGTACATTTCCTTGTTAAAGGAATATCAACCCTGTTAAAGGTATACAACAGGCTGTTAGGGGTACACTGAGCTTACAACTCTTACAATCAATACTTTTGTTACAAAGTGTTCTCATTAATGAACAAAAACAAGCATCTCCAATGCTTAGATAGTTCCAGTTATAGCTCTCAAAATAATATGTCAATCTCTAATTGCATCTGCCATCAGTCACCTCTAACTCTTCCACATAGACATATCCATCCATTACCTCTTTTCTTTACAAAATATTCTTCATTTATATATATATCTGTGTGTGTGTGTGTTACTTCATTTGGTCAGCTCACAATTACAATACAAAACATGATAAATACTTATACAAAAAGTAAATATAATGTCGATGCTCTTGTATTACCAAAGTATAGGTAATTCAAAATACCAATCCAACTTAGCATGTTTGGATTTCATCTCATGCTCCCTCAATCGTTGCAACTGTTCAACTACTCTGTTACACTGTTATGTTATCTTTGCATGCCTTCAAATCACTTTAACTCTCTGTAATCATCACCAAAACACAATCGATCTTAGCTGAAGGTCATATATATCCCATATTATCTTCCTCTAAGCTCACAAGCCATCAAACATCTTACGTGATCTTCACTGTCCAAAACAATGATTTTATACTTTGTACTTTGGTTTCTATACTTAATCGATTTTAGAATTGTATCTCCAAAACTGTACATAACTTGATCATACTATCAGATGTGTTGCCATAAATGACAACCATTAAGTGTCTCATATCACACCAAAAACATCACTTGCCAACATAAGATCTCGCTTCTTTCTTGGGAGCAGATCTGTAAAGAGAAAGCTTGTGGCGGGGCAAGTGAAAAAAATTGGCATTTGATGAATCTTGTGTTAGGGGCTAAGTTAGTTTGGAGTATGTATTATAATCTAAATACATTGTGGGATAAAATCCTTAGAGAAAGGTATTTAGACTCTAAATTTCCAAATAGGATCCTCACTATTAGGAACCCTCCTAAAGGCTTGACAATTTGGAATTTTATCTTAGACTGTAGGTAGGTTATTACTAACCACTTAACTTGGCAGGTTGGTGATGAGAGACAAGCTTCCTTTTGGAAGGACTCGTGGAATGACTATCCTGTGCTTGGTGAAAATGATGGTTACCATGATTTGATGAGGGTATGTTCATATGTTTGGGGGGATAAGTAGCTGGTTATATGGAGTTGAAGCCTACTCCTATAGGACCCCAATGGGGATGGAAGGATGTTAGTCAACTAGGACTCAATCATTATCAATCAATGTTTTTAAATAATATTTTTCTCTCAAGAGAAGCTATCTTCTTTGATAAAATTGATACTCTTATTTGGTGTGCTACAAAAAGTGGGCAGTATTTGATCAAACTAGGCTACATGCTTGTTGATAACTCCAATTTACTCTCTGATTGGCCTACAAAGTTGTGTTGGGGAAAAGATTGTCTTCCAAAAGCTAGATCCTTTGCTTGGTTGGCTGTTAGAGGTAGGATACTTATAGGGGAGCACAGAAAATTGTTGGGTTTCATTGATCCTACGAAGTGTGTTCTATGTGAGCATGTTGTTGAAGATGCCAATCATTTGTTGGTGCAATGTGATTATGCTAGTGGATGTTGGGACATGTTGAAATTGAAATTGGGCTAGTTGGGGCCACTTCAGAAAATAGTTAAGGAGATTTTTTTGGGATGGTCGTGTTAGGGATTTTTCTTGCTGAACCTTCAACTAATGCTTGATTAACTCTATGACTACCAATGTTTGAATATTATGACTCAAGCAAGAGAAAACTCTAATTGATGAGTGTTTATGATAATATCTAGGGAAACTACTATCACCTCCTTCTTTTTAGGTTCCAAAACACCCAGGCAGGTATTACCTATATATGATTGTTGTCTTACAGTATTAGTAAATGTGGATACTGATTTACTGCTTGTTTACAATATTATCTTATAAATTACTCTGCATGAAACTGATAACAACTTAACAAAAAGTTTAACCATGAAAACTTTTGAAAGGATAACAACAAATATCAGTGCTTTAAGGATATTAATCCTTCTTCCTTTTGATATTAGGAGGGGTAACCTAATGATCCTATCTTCAAAGAATCAACAAACTGAACTGTATCCAATGAATACAATCACTTGAATAGAATTATATGTTTTGTATTATGTATGATTAAGTAAATTGAAAGTATTGGATTATGAATCAATCACTTGGAAAATAAGAACCAGTGCCTAATCCTTGGGCTATGAGTAAATATCTTGTAAAACTCCACAGTGAGGTGATCAATATAACACTAGCAACAAAGATAAAATACCTTGTAGACTATCTTCTTCCTACAATTTTATCATCCAATCCTTAAACTTATGCTATTTTCCCTGGGTCACTTGAAACCTTTTAATCCTTCCTTGAAGGAACTTACAAGTAAGTGCATAACCACATTGTGATCAGTATGCTTAAATGCCTTATAGATAAACATACAAGAACAATAAAAAAAATGCAAAGAGACAATTCAAATGCAGAAAAGAGATTGCAAGACAATTATATTAATATCTCAAAAGCTTCAATTACATTCAGATACACAAATAGTACAAAGGTTCAGACACAAATTTTAGTTTGCCTTGTAATTCTATTAAATCTTCCAACTCTTTTTAAAAGGTTACAAATACATGTATATATATAGGTTTCAAATCATCTTGGAAACATTAAGAAAAGGATGCAACAAGCTTCAGATGATTTGAAAACCTAACCCTTAAAACAAGGAAAAAGACAAAAGACAGAAAGACTCCAAGTGGTGGGAAGACAAAACTAGAGAATAAAATCTGATTTGAACTTTGTCTTCTTGTAGATGTCAGCATCTTTGTTGTTTATGTGTGTTGCTTAAGTGCCAGGTGTTCTTTACTCTTCATCTATGATATCTAAATCCACTGTTACTGGCTTCTTCTTCTTTGGCTTTGTCAGAATGTCCCATGCAGTCACATCCTCCTCCTTTGGCCACTCAAAATTTTGAATATTTTCCAACTGAGTCTTTTGCCTCTCCCACCTAGTATCTATTATGCTCTTAATATCAGATATGAATTTATTGTAGTCTGATTCTGCCTTAAATACCTCATCCAAAAGTGCATTGAACCTTTCCATGTCCAATTCTCCCTTATCTGATACATAAATGTCTTTATTGGGGAGTACACTGTCAAAATTTGATAACCATAACCCTAATGGTTTTATTTGATCATCCTCTGCTCTTATTGGGGGAACAAATCTACTATAATCTAGCCCAAACATCTTCAATTTGGCATCAATTTTATTGGATTTACCTTTGAAAAAGGATAAAGTAGCCCCAATTTATTCTATTTCAATCCCAACCAAAGTCACTATTTTAGGCAAGTCTAATCTCAATGGTTGTACTGATGCTAGTCTTTCAAAAAGTGATGTTCTTTTGGACCAAGTTGCATAGTAGGGGTTCATAATTGTCAAAAAAATTTCCACCTCTATTTGTAGGCCTAGAAACCTACCATATGCTCCATACACCACATCTACCTTGTCCTTAATAGTATCAATTGTGTGCTGCAAAATTGAAGCCAATGCTTCCAAAATTATACTATTATGTTCAGTAACTCTCTACTCTATTTAAACCAATGTATCACTTGTATATTCTGTCTAGATCTCAGCATTCATAACCTCTTTGGGCTCAATCGAGGCAGCCTCTATTATCTCCATTAGCTATTTGATAAGCTCATCTATAAGATTATCTTTTTCTTTGATCTTTATCAGTGCTAGCTCCCTATCTTTGACAATATCACTAGTGTCACTAGTGAGCTTATGTAATTTATCTAATAGTTGAGTTGTTTTTGCCTCATTTAGGTGAGAAAAATGAGTCATCACTTGGGCTATCTCCAAGTCCCCTGTGTTATCTAGTGTCCATATGATTTTGTTTCCCTCCATCTTCTCTTGAATGTTGAGAATAGATGGCTTTTGATCTTTGGGAGCTAAGCTCCACATTGCAAGTGCTTGAGATTTGGGGTTATAGCCAAACCCTCTTATCATGTTTCCAACCTGAGTTTATGATGATAATTTAATGTCAGGTTGTCTTCTAATATGATCTATAATAAAGGCTAAAGACAAGTCCCAGCCTTCCACAAATAATATACCACTGGCCTTAACCAGATATCTAGCTTGCTCTGGTGTTATTTCCTCATATTCAGGATCATATTCCTCCAATGTTTGTAAGAATTCTTCAGTTATTGGATCACCTCCTTCAAGTTGCAACTACTTCCCAACATGCTGCTGCTTATTCCAAATAAGGAAATCTTTGAATTCCCTGGTCTTTATGAAATTTTCATCTTTAAGGAACTCCTCCTGATGCAATATTCTCTCATCAGTACAAGACCTAAGAGGTAATTCCTCCTCTTCCTCAACATCTTTTTGGAATTTCTTCCCTGCCTTGATCTACTTTCTCAGTTGATGATCATAGGGCCTATTTCCAGTTATTAGGGCTCCAATCTTATCAGTTCTCTTTTTCTTAGAAGGCTCCCGTGCTTCTATTTTCTATTTTTTAAGTGGGGGCTCATCTGTTACTTCTTTTTCTGGGACCTCTGTTAGGTCGATAATAATTTCACCCTCATATGGCTGAGCATATTTAATTGCCTGATATTCTGGATGGGGAGTAGGTGAAGGGTAACCTTGGTCACTATCATCATCATATTCATATTCTGAGTGATCTTTGTGACCTTTCTTTGGCACCATTAGTGTGTCTTCTAACTGATTACACAAAAGAGTGTGGTTGTCAATCACTGCATCTAGCCTTTTGAGATAAGGCATGTTAGGGTAAAATCCTTCAAAGCTTATTCCCTTTCTTCTCACTTGTCTCTCCAAATCCATAAGCTCATTGAATTTATTTTCTCTTTTATTCACCTCCTCATCCTCTAAGATGTTTCTAATCAAATCTTCTTCCATACATTCCTCATGTACCTTTGTGTAAGGGATGGTGGGTATAAGCAACTTCTTTGCTCTCAGAATGAATCCCTCTATATTAATATATCTATGTAGGGCCACATTCATTCTGTAGTGATTCGACCAGGCATTCACTTGGTCTAGGGCTCCTTTTAAAATTAGAAAATTGTAAACTCTGAACTGCCTATGGGTGAAAGTACCATTTCTATGTGAAGCAAGGTGCTCCTTGTCTATTAAAATGAGCTGCCTAATGAACTCCATGGCAGCTATCCTAGGTGGTAGATGATATGGAAAAATATGTGGTGGGTAGGGGAAACCATAAACCCTCATAATTGTGAAATTCCTTTCATAATAGAAATCAACCCATTTATGGTCTCCTGACCATTTGTCCAAATACTGACGGGTCCTCAACAAGTGAATTACCCTAATGGGCAATCTAGGCTTATCAACTCCTAAACACTTAAGCAATGGAAATATTATCCAATTCTCAAAAGCACAAAACTCTTGTTCTCTAGATGTGTAATTCCACACTATGATCCAGAACTGAATAGGGTTGAACTGATTATGGTGAATCCTCTGTGGCTGTAGAGATTGGCAATACAAAACTGGGAACTTGTAATAAAGGACCATATGCATAAGGATTGAATAATGCATGAACCTTGGGTGATCTTTCTTAGCTTGTATATCAATAAATCCCTGATGCATTTGATAAATAATATATTGAATGTAATCATAATTTGAAGTGGTGTGAATACTCTCCATATCCAACACCATCATCAAAATGTCAGAAGTGATCCTTTCTACTCTAACATCTTTTCCAAGCACTCTACATAGTGCATATGTGATGTATTTAATGTAAAAATTTACGTCCTTGTAGAAGTATGGAGTAGCTCCTGCCATAGGGGTTATATAGGCCTTCATTTTCTTAGGGACATGATGCTCCCTGATCAACTTAGAAACAATACCACACTCCATGGTATACTTGTTATCCAATCTCTTCAAATTTATCTTCATGGCCATTGGGTAATACATTGAAGGCTTTCATAAAGGTATTTCTATCTAGGGTGAGTAGAGGCTTCCCACATCTGTCTTAATGGTTTTTATCAAAGGGTCATATCTACTGGCTAGTTCTAATATAAAATATAAATCAACAAAGATACCAGGAACTAATAATCTGGCCAAACCACAGGTCCAAGGGTTCGAGATAGGCATGGGTCCATCACTATTATTAAAAAATTAGTTGAAAAGTGAATATCCAGATGACCTTGGTATTTTTGCATCTCTAACAAATGACATATCATCAATCAAAACATTTGCACTAACCTTTCGATTCTAACTAGAACCAGGAAGCAGAGTGAGGAATTCATTTGAGAAGTTTATTTTCCCTTTTGAATCATCTTCAACATCTTTGCTTCTCCCACTGGTAGACACCATATTCTGGGCCTGACTCATACTCTTGTTCTGTTATGATCACAACTCTAGATACCAATATTGAAACAAATACTATGAAACCCTCACCACAACTATCAATTATCTTGAATTCTATAACTCTAAACTCTGGAACACTGTCAACTGCAACCTTTACTGAATTCTAAATCAAGCAATCACCCTCAAAAAAACTTGCTACTAGAAATCTCAATTTCTCTTAAGAACACTAAAAACTTTGTAAACTCTTCGCTCTTGAAAAATAAAAGCTTGGTAAAATGAAATGATAACGGAAAAGTATACTTATAATTACTAGTTGAATGTGGATTGTCACTTCTGGCTGGTAATTCCATCACTTCACCATGAGCTTCACATACTGCGACATCAATTTCTGGTATCAGCTGTGGCATTCATATTGTCAGACAATCAATTCCTGATGAGTGATTTCGTATAAAAAACCTTACAAAATTCAAAATATAATAGAAATAAAATCTGATTGGCTGCATTAAATCCTACTACAACTATTTTTCAATCTGTCATAATCCTTAAAATCTGATTGGTTAACAACTGTTCATAATGGCACCGCTGAAAAGTCCACTTTTAACTCTAATTCATTTCTAGCGACTCGGCGACTGAGCAATCTCCTTGTTGCTTAATATTTTTACTAACTGCAGTTTCTTCAGGAGACTTAGTGACCACCTTCAAATTAACTCTTTGATCCAAGGTTTTCATGATGTCTCATGATATATTAACTCAACCTTTCATCTTATGGAGACCTCGCGACAAAGAACTTTTCTTAACTGCCTTTTACCTCTAGTTATATCTGGAGACTCAGCGACTGTGATATCTCTATGTCGCTGAATAAATTTCTTAACTCTTGTTTAATCAAGTGACCCCACAACTAAACACATAAGTCTCATAATTACTTAATCATGTATGACTTTTCAACCTTATTAAGCGACCACGCGGCCAGCGTTAGATTTTTCTTCATCGAATGGTTGTCGCTATGTTTCTTAATACTCAACTTAGCTCACCATTTCTCATGAGACTACGCAACAATACCTTTGCTTAAACTCATATCAAAACCCTTATTTTATCCAGAGACCTAGCGACCATGTAATCTCCATGTCGCTTAATAACTTTTGAACCATAGTTATGATCATGAGACCTCCCGACAACACTGTTTATCTTAACTCATAAAGTTAACTCAAAACCATGGGTTTATTAAGAGACAACACTACTGAGTAAAATTAAAGTTTCCAAATGAAATAACTAACCCTGCTTTTATCAAGAGACAAAGTGACTATCATTGGATCTTTTCTGAGATGAACGGTCTGCGTTAAGTCTCATATTCATTTTGGCATATTCTATTTCGTTAAGAGACAATGCGACCAAAGCTTTCTGCTAAGTCTCAAGAGCATAAAGAATATTCTATTTTTGTAATGAGACTTAGCGACAAGGTAATAAGCACATGTGAATAAGTTCTGACTTAAAATATAAAAAAGGTAACGCAGAAATAGAACTTGGACTGAGCATTTAGGGTTTTTCTACATTTGCGTACAAAATTAAACTTTTGCTTAGGGTTTTTGACATCTCAAACTAGGTTTTGGACAAAAAAACACCAATTGCAGAGATATGTAAATGGTTTCAAACATAGATATTTACCTTTTGGGCATAATAAAATCAGAGACTTCAATAATTTTCAAGGTAAATTTTCAAAACAAGGACTATAACCAACAGTGGCTCTATCTGAGGATGGCCAAACACAGTTTATGGCAAAGAATCTCATAATCTCTGGTTGTAGACCTTTTCAAAAAATGTTGGCGATGCTGACTAAACTACTGCTTAAAAAGAAACACACAATAGAAAGGAAAACACACCTATATACAATATGATACAGACTTTTGTGCATTAACTTTCATTTTTCAACTAAAGAAAGGCTTCAAAAATTGCCCATGCACTGGAAACTCATACTCTTCATCATTCATGTTCTTCAGAACATAGGAATCCTTGCCAAAACTCTGAGAAATAACAAAAGGACCAAGCCATAAAGATTCAAACTTTTTATGCTTATCTTTATCCTCTAATCTTACATTCCATTGGAGTACTAGGTCACCAGGTTGAAACTTTCTGCAACTTGCTCTTTTATCAAACAGATACTTCATTTTTTGTTGCAGCTTTATATTTTCTTTCTATCCTTCTCTTCTGATCTCATCAAGTTCAGTCAACTGTAATATTCTATCCTTCATTGGATCTAAAATTTCTAGCTCCTCTTCTTGTATGAACTTGTATATAGGTAATAGATTATTTATAGGCATTCTAGCCTGCAGACCATATACTAACTGAAATGGTGATCTACCAGTAGCCTTCTTAATTGTTATTATGTCAGCCCACAGGGCTAATCTTAACTTTATATGCCAGGCTCTCTTATTCTTTTCTAAGGTCTTCTTTAAAATTTTCAGAATACTTTTGTTGTTGGATTTTGCCTGGCCATTTGCCTGTGGATGATATGGGGATGAATAAGATGTTATAATCCCATATTCATTGCAAAATTCCTTGATCTCATCAGTTCTAAAACACATGGCATTATCCATGACTAATTTGGCTGGGACACTAAACCTAGTGAAAATATTCTCCATCAAAAACTCAACAACTATCTTACTTGTTTCTTTTTTAGTGGGAATAGCCTCTATCCACTTAGTGAAATAATCAGTAGCCACTAATATCCAACTGTGTCCTCCACTAGACTTCTCTGACAATTCTCCAATAAATTCAATACCCCACATGGAAAAAGGTGCCTTAGTACTTACAAGATTTAATAATAGGGCGCCTGAGAATTTTAACTTGTTTGAGAATCTTTGACAAGGCTCACACTTGTGGAAAAATGCATGGGTATCTCTAAAAATAGTGGGCCAATAATACCCTGCCCTTAAAATCTTATGAGCGGTAATTTTTGCAGAAAAATTCCCACCACATATCCTAACATGCATTTCATTTAATACTTTGTGAGCTTGAACTTTATCCAAACATAACAATAGCACACCATTCTTATCCTTCCAAAATAGGTCTCCTTAAATCAAGGTGTACTTCTGGGCTTGCAGTTTCAGACTTCTCTTTTGATTTTTTTACATATTTTCTGGACACTTGGTATTCTTCAAAAAATACACAATATCAGTATAAAATGGTTGCCTTTCTATACTTGTGACTATCTGAGCTTGTGTCTCTGTATCATTTATTTGTACCAAATCCAAGTTATCTTTTGTCATGAGTTTGGCTAAACCTTGACCTCTTATTAGCTTTGTAATGTGGATTTCAAGATTAAATTCTTGTATTCTATTTATCCACTTACACCTCTTACCAGTGAATTATGACTAAGTGAGGCTATCTTTGACTGTTGAGTGTGGGACATATGCTTGCACCTTTGCACAGACAAAATATGGTCTAAAAGATTTCACAACATTTACTAAAGCATATGCATGTTTCTCCATCATCTCATAATTTAACTCTGCTAACTGGAGAGATTTGCTATAAAAAGCTATTGAATGTTCAAATCCTTCATCATCTTTTTGTATCAAAACAACAATAATTGTACGATAAGATGCAAATGAAAATAGAGAAAAGGGCTTACTATAATTAGGTGATTTCATAACAGGAGCCTCTTGCACTGCCTTCTTAATTTTATCAAATGCTATTTGAGCTTCCTCACTCCAATTAAATTTTGCATCCTTTTTTAGCAACTTTATAATAGGTTTAACAATTTTTGCAAAGTTTTCTATGAATCTTCTGACAAAATTTATCTTTCCTAGGAAAGATTGAACACCCTTTAAATTTTTTGGAGCAATGACCTTTTGGACTGCTTCTCTTATTTTTGGGTCTATTCTTACTCCATCTTTAGACACTATGTGTCCTAGCAAATTTCCTTCTTGCACTGCAAAGTGACATTTTTTAGGATTCAATGACACACCATACTCCAAAGCTTTACTAAAACATTTTTCTAGGTGTTCACAATGATCCTCAGCCTTATTAGAGTATGCAGTTAGATCATCTTGATAAACAACCATGAATAAATCAATAAATTCTTTAAAAGCAACATCCATGGCCCTTTGAAAAGTTGCTCTTGCATTTATCAATCCAAATGGCATTCTGATATATACATATGTTCCCCAAGGAGTGGTAAATGCAGTCTTGTACTACTTTGATTCTTTTACTAAAACTTGGTTGTAGCCAGAGAAACCATCCATCATTGATAGTAGCTCACAACCAGTCACTTTGTGTAACATTGCCTCCATATTAGGTAAGGAATAATTATCTTTTAGTGAAGCAATATTTAGATTTTTGAAATCCACACATAGTCTGATGTCACCATTATTTTTTCTGACTGGCACTAAATTTGAGACCCATGTTGAGTGTCTAATAGGCTGGATAATTCCAGCATCTTTTAACTTCATCAATTCTTGTTGCATCTTAGGGGCCAGCAAAGGGTTAATAGGTCTCTGTTTTTTGTTAGGAATAAGGTGTCTCAACCTTGTATATTTCCTTACATTTGATATTATTTGTTTTATAATTAATTGTTTGCAAATAATGTATTTAAGTTTGATATTCGTTATGTCATTTAGTTGAGTGGACATGTTGTGTTTTCACTCCACTTGGAAGATGACAAGGATGATCAAACTTGAAATAGGTGGATCTAGGCATCCCTTTTCTGTGGTAGAGGTTATTTGGCAAATGTCGGCACTTTAGACAATGTGTAAGGTAATCATGACTGAAATGGTTATGATGGATTCCTATGACGGTCATTAATATTTGTAATAGCTAATTGTGAAAGATTCAATGATGGGTGAAGACATGCAAGAAATGTGGCACCTGATCATGTTGAGTATTGTACACTCTTCTACAATCGTGGGGTTCGAGGTTCCTATTTTCTCAGAGAATGGTAAAACCCTAATACGGCTGCCTTTTGGAAGTTGCCCTAAAAAGGGAAGCGTCTGATATAAGCATTTTTTAAGGGTTGCAAATCAAAATAGAAGTTAGTGTATCGTTGTTATGTTGTTATGTTGTTGGATTTGTCTTCAAGTGTCGATTGTCTCCTGGAAGAACTTGCATTGCAAGTGTATTGTAAACAGGAATAGTTTTGATTAATACATTGTGCAGGTTTTGGAGTGTTGGTGTTTTTTACCGAAAGGTTTTCCCCAGGGTAAATCATTGTGTCATTCTCGTTTTTCTATGTATGCATTTTATCGTATTATCATTCTATAATCAATAAGGGTTAAATCTAAATTTGCACGATCCTCTTCTTGGGAGTTTAGCATAGGGAACTATTTTTCGCACACTTAGTTTCCTTTTAGTTGGTATCAGAGCCTTGCCAGTTTTGGTTCTATTTGTTAGGGTATGGGGTTTTTTTTTTGAGCTAATCTCCAGTTCAGTGGGAGTATTTTTGCAGAGTATTCATAACCTTTTTGTAGGAAGATATGGTAGGTTCTTCATACAATAGAATGGAGGTGGAAAAGTTCAGTGGCACAAACTTTGAGTTGTGGAAACTCAAGATGGAAGACATGCTCATAGACCGTGATGTATGGGAGGTGGTTGAAAATGATATCAAACCAGTAAACATGCCTCAAGAAGATTGGGATCTAAAGGATTAGAAAGCTAAGGGTCTCATTAGACTCTGTCTAGAATATTTTGTCTAGCAGATTCTGTCTAGCAGATTTTGTTCTCCTGAATGTTCTCGAGGAGAAGACCGCAAACAAATTATGGACACAACTTGGGTCTATGTATCAGGCCAAGTCCTTGGTGAATAGATTTTTCCTAAGAAAGAAGTTGTATTATCTAATAATGGAGGAAGGAGGATCTGTTTCAAATTATTGAATGCATTTAACATGTTGATTACATAGTTGACATCAATCAGTGCCAAGTGGGAGGAGGAGGATCGATGTATGACCCTACTATGTTCCTTGCCAGATTCATGGGACCATCTTGTGATGGCACTTGGGAGTACTATTTTCACTTTCCAAATGGATGATGTGGTGTCTTCACTGCTATCTGAGGATATGCGAAGAAAGACCTCTGATTCAACCAAGGAAGCCCTTGTTGTTCGCGGTAGATCCAAAGACAGAGGAAAGAAAAATGACAAGAAGTCTGAAAAGGGTAGATCCAAATCCCATGGGAAATTGAAGACTCTTGGAAAGTCTAAGGTAACATGTTGGAACTATGGTAATATTGGGCACTTCTATAATGACTGCAAAGAGCCAAAGAAGAAGAAGAAAAGCCCAGATTCTGATTCTAAAAAATCTCAAGAAGATGGTGATGGTTTTGTCGCAGCCTTGGCCACTCATGCTTCTGATGATGTGTGGTTGATTGACTTGGGTGCTTCTTTTCACATGACCTCTCATCAAAGTTGGTTCTCAAAGTACGAGGATTTTGATGGTGGAAAGGTGTACCTAGGTGATGATTCTCACCTAGAGATAGCTGGACGAGGAAGAGTCACTATCAGATTCCCTGATGGACAAGTAAAGGGGATCAATAGGGTAATGCACATCCTGGGTTTGGAACGAAACCTGTTATTTGTAATTATGCTAAATGATGTAGGTGTGCAAGTTGTTTTTCTAAAAGAAGGATGCAAGATGATTAGAGGATCTATGGTGCTCGTGAAAGGTACTAGGAGAGGTACCCTATTTCAGCTGGATGATTGCACTTCATAGTGCAATAGTTCTTCTATCTCAAGGAAGAGAGTAGCAGTCACTTCATCTCCACCATCTGAACCATCAGTGAAGAAGTCTGTGGTAATGGGTTCCGATGGTAGTGCAGCAAGTGTACCTAAGGGTGCTAACACTTTGGAAGGAAAACTTCCTACAGAAAAGACAATGTTGTGGCACATGAGATTTGGCCACATTGGTGAGAAGGGTCTCAGAACCCTAAAAAATAAAAACCTCATTGAGGGTATAAATGATTGTAATCTCGAGTTTGACTTCTACGAACACTGTGTTTATGGTAAGAAAAATTGTGTTCGTTTTTACTCTATTTCTCACAAGTCTTCTAGTATTTTGGATCTTATCCATTTGAATGTTTTTGATCCTGTTAAAGTTCCTTCACTCTCCAAATATGTATATTTTGTATCTTTTATAGATGATTACAGTAGAAAATGGATTTATTTCCTTAAAAGTAAGACACGTGTTTTCAGTCGGTTCAAGGAATTTAAAGCTCTCGTAGAGAATCAGGCTGGTAAAAGAATTAAGTGTGTGAGAACTGACAATGGTGGTGAGTTTTGTTTGGCAGAGTTTGAACAGTTCTATAAAGAATGAGGGATTGAGAGGCATAAGACAACTCCTTATACCCCACAACAAAATGGAGTTGCAAAAAGAATGAACAGGACATTGATGGAGAAGGCTAGGAGTATGCTTAGTGGAGTTGGCCTCGAACAAAGGTTTTGGGCTGAAGCTGTGGCCACTGCTTGCTATCTAGTTAATAGATCTCCTATATCAGCTCTTTTTGGTAAGACACCCATGGAGGTGTGTTTTGGTAAGAAGCCTTCAATTAGACATCTTCGTGTTTTTGTTGTGAAGCTTATGCACATGTGCCTAAGGAGAGAAGATCTAAGTTGGAAAACAAGGCTATAAAATGTATCTTCATCAGCTACAGTGTTGGTGTGAAAGGATACAAGATTTGGGATCATGTGATTGGTAAGGTGTTGTATAGCAGAAATGTTACTTTTAGAGAGCTAACACCTTCTCCTATTGTGCTACAGCCAGATGAAAAAGAAATGAAAGAAGATGTTGTTTAGTTGCCTCCTACCCCTGAGAAGACTGAACAGAGACACCGTGATGGATCTGATGATGAGGAGAGCTCTAGAAGATTTGAAAATTTAGAAGAAGAGGTAGAACAACCTCAACCTTAGCCCTTGAGGAGATCCATGAGAGAAAGAAAGCAACCAGAGAGGTTTGGATTTTCTATGTTAGATTCTAGTTGTGCTTATGCCTTGATTAAAAAAACTGATGAGCCTAGATTTGTGAAAGAGGCTATAGGTATGGAAGATGAAGGCTCCTGGATTGAGGCCATGGATGATGAGATGGCTTCATTGGAGAAGAACAAAACGTGGGACCTAATACCTTTTCCTAAAGGACAGAAACCTGTTGGAAGCAAATGGATGTTTAAGAAGAAATTCTGTGCAGATGACAGTGTTGAGAGGTACAAGCCCAGATTGGTTGCAAAGGGGTATTCACAAGTTGAGGGAATTGATTATGGTGAAATATTCTCTTATGTTGCAAATCTTACATCCATTATATTTCTATTATCTCTAGCAGCATCGTATGATTTAGAGGTAGAACAGATGGATGTGAAGACAACTTTCCTTCATGGTGATTTGGAGGAAGAGATCTATATGTCACAGCCTGAGCACTATATTCAAAAAGGTAAAGATTCTTTGTTTTGTAGATTAAAGAAGTCTTTGTATGGTTTGAAACAATCTCCTAGGATGTGGTACCTTAAATTGTATGCGTTTGTATTGTCGATTGGTTTTCAGAGATCAAAATCAGATCATTGTGTTTATTTCAAAGTTGACAATGATCGCCTTCTTATTATTGCATTATATGTTGATGATATGTTGTTGATTGGGAAGGGTATGGGTATGATTATTGATTTGAAGTCTCAATTGTCAGCACCATTTGAGATAAAAGATCTAGGGGCAGCCAGGTATATTTTGGGAATGGAAATCAGCAGAGATAGATCTAATAGAAAACTTTGGTTGAGTCAGAGTAAGTATGTGAAGTCTATTTTGGACAGGTTTAGCATGGCAGATTGCAGACCCTTATGTGTTCTTGTTTCTATGGGAACAAATTTATCTATGGATGATTGTCCAAAATCTCCTAGTGAGGTGGAGGACATGAGCAAAGTACCTTATGCGAGTGTAGTTGGCAGCCTTATGTATGCTATGGTCTATACTAGACTAGACATTGCCCAAGCAGTGGGAGTCCTAAGTCAGTTTATGGATAAACTTGGACGGGTACATTGGGATGCAGTTAAGAGAGTGTTCAGACATTTTAAGGGTACATCAAAGTATTCCATATGCTATCATGGAAACTCTTCTAGATCTCCGCATTCAATTTGTATTCGTGGGTTTGTGGATTCAGATTAGGTAGGTAACATCGACAGCAGGAGATCCAATAGTGCCTATGTGTTCACTATGTTTGGTGGTGCCATCAGTTGGATGAGTAAGAAACAACCTATGGTCGCTTTGTCTGTGATAGAAGTAGAGAACATGGCAGCTACTAATGCTTGTAAGGAAGCCATTTGGCTTAAGGGACTGTGTTCAAACGTTGGTCCTGATGTAGGACAGATTATAATTTGTTGTGATAGTCAGAGTGCTATTTGCCTTGCGAAGAATCCAACTTTCCATGCCAAAACCAAGCACATTGATGTGCGATTTCACTTTGTGAGAGATATGGTAGAGGATGGAAAGGTAAGTTTGGAGAAGGTAGATACAGTAAAGAATGTTGTGGATGAATTGAAAAAACCTGTGGGCACAGAGAAGTTCAGATGGTGTTCGGAGTCTATGGGCCTCTCGGCCTATAGCAATTAAATCCCGTTATTTCCTTTGGCTCTTACAAGGTGTTCAAAAAGTGGGAGAATGTTAGGAATAAGGTGTCTCAACCTTGTATATTTCCTTACATTTGATATTATTTGGTTTATAATTAATTTTTTGCAAATAATGTATTTAAGTTTGATATTCATTTTGTCATTTAGTTGAGTGGACATCTTGTGTTTTCACTCCACTTGGAAGATGACAAGGATGATCAAAATTGGTCTAGGTGTATCTAGGCATCCCTTTTCTATGGTAGAGGTTATTTGCCAAATTTCAGCACTTTGGATAATGTGTAAGGTAATCGTGACTGAAATGGTTATGACGGATTCCTATGACAGTCATTAATATTTGTAAGAGCTAATTGTGAAAGATTCAATGACGAGTGAAGACATGCAAGACATGTGGCAACTGATCATGTTGAGTACTATACACTCTTCTATTGTTAGTGTATTGTTCGTATGTTTTTATGCCATCAGATTTGTCTTCAAGTGTGGATTATCTCCTGGAAGAACTTGCATTGCAAGTGTATTATAAACAGTAATAGTTTTGACTAATATATTATGCAGGTTTTGGAGTGCTGGGGTTTTTTACCGAAAGGTTTTCCCTAGGGTAAATCATTGTGTCATTCTCATTTTTCTATGTATGCATGTTATTGTATTATCATTCTGTAATCAATAAGGGTTAAATATGAATTTGCATGATCCTCTTCTCAGGAGTTTAGTGTAGGGAACTATTTTCTGCACACTTAGTTTCCGTTCATTTTTGCCTAAATGGTTTTACTTCTGATTTTAGTGGACTCTCATGTTGGAAAAGGTCTTCCCTATAAGCCTTTAGGTCTTCATATGACCATGCAAAAACATGCTTATATTTTCTCAACAATTTGATCAAATTTGATCTGATATGGGAATCTAAACCTCTCCCAATGTAAACAACTTGAGGACTGGTTTCTGATCCTAAATTAATTTCTTCCAAGTCCTCAACCTTAGCATTGCTTATTTTTGTTGAATGATCATTCTGACTACTGAAAAAGGCTTCAAGTTCAACCAGACCCTTAGGAATCTGATTGGAACTTAGTTGGACAACCTCATTTCCCAAAACATAGTCTTTACCATTATTATTTTCCAGCAAGGTATTGCAATCTATATACTGATTCTCATAATGGTCTAGAAACTGAATGAATCTCAAAATGTCTTGGTCATCCTGAAAAACTTGCCAGTTGTATATATTAAGTGGGACAACTGGTCTTGTCTTAACTTCAAGGATTGATACCCCATGTAAGGTCTGATCATTAGTTTTCAAAGAAACATTTGCTAAGAAATCTGCCATTATATTCTTAGACCTTTCTATCCAACTTATATCAAAGGCATCAAACATCTCTATCTGATCCCAAATAGCATATTTATACATTTTCAATCTGTCATTTTTTACTGCATATTTGGATCTTATTTGGGCTACCACTAATTCAGAATCACCATAAACCTTTAAACATTTGATTCCATGTTTGATGGCAATTTCTAGCCCTAAATATAAAGCCTCATATTCTGCAATATTATTTGTACACTGGAAGGCTAACAAAAAGGAATATTTAAAAGTTTTACCTGATGGAGATACCAGTAATACACTAGCTCCTGATCCTTCTTTTCAGCAAGCTCCATCAAAATACATTTTCCACAATCCATCGCCCTGTATAGTCAACTCTTTAACCAGAGGATCAATATTTTCATCATGAAGATGATGGTCACTCCTCTGTACTCTAAAATTCTCCATGTCCACATCAACATAATAATTAATGTTAGTGTCTTCATACCATTCTATCATGTGAGGTGTCCTACCCTCTCTTGACACTTTAACATTATTTCCAACAATGTTAAAAGTAGCATATGATAAATAACTTTGTATACTACCTCCCATTGAAGCACTCCACTTTCTTGACAGTAACATGCCATAGTGTGGCGGTATGTAAACAACAAGAACATTCATAGTTAACACCACATTAGGAAATATTGCTAATTTGTAAGGCATGGCCTTAATGGTACCAATGACAGGGACTTCTCTAGAATCCATTGCTTGACATCTCCCATGAGGAGTGTCCACTTGTAATCCCATAGACCTCATAATTTCTACTGGCATAACAGTGTTTGATGCTCCTGAATCAATCATACAATTTTTTAGCATCCTTCAATTAATTACCAGTGTAAGAAAAAATGGGTCAACAACCTTAGGAGAAGAAATTGTGTTTAATAAAATTTGAGGAATCTCAGAGGTTAAGACTTCAACTTCCTTCCCTTTGTTAGTTGGTTTCTTCTCAACATTTTCTAGATTTTGAACCTTCATTGTAGGCACACTGTTTAATAATGAGAGAACCTTTTCTTTGTGTTCTTTGATTCTCATCATTTCAAAAAATGGTACTCTCATAGTCATTTGAGATAAATAGTGACCCATGTCCACTAGAGTATATTTTACATCTGAGGATTTTGATTTTTTAGCAATAATGTTATTTTACTCAATCTGTATATTCAGATTTGGTTCTTTAGATTTTTTATTTTCTACCTTAAGAGAAGAAGTACTTGTTTCTTGGTCTTGTGCTTTCTCTTCTTGTACAATATTTGGTTCTGAGACTTTTGTTACAATTTTGACCTTAGGTTTATTTACATTTTCCCTAGGTCCTTCCTTTTTCTATACATATCAGGTGTCTATTTTATTTTCTTTTATAAACACACCAGATGTTTGACTACCAGTTCCACCCTCAACTCTGTTTCTTAAGTGGTAATTGCTTCTAGCCTTGTTTACTAGATCTACAGTAATCTGTGCTTTCTCTTCATCTGAAGCTTTTCTGACTAAAGGAATATCTTGATTGTTTTGTGCATAACATCTTATGTGGTCATCAGTTTCTTCTACTTCACTATCTGATAAAACTTGTTGATGACTAACCTCTATATTTCCTTGTGAACTATATGAATCATGATTTTCATTTTCATTATCCGAGTCTATATCATGACATGAATATGCATTTTTCATATTATGATCACATTGTTCACCTTCATCATTTCCTTGTTCTTCATTAGCTTTCAAATCTAAGGAAACAATGCAAAAATTAGGGTAGTGTGGGGCTTCACAAGCTTCACACTAGAAGTCATCATTGCATAAATGGACAATATTTTATGCAGAGGGTCTGGAGTTCTGTTCTCAATTTTTTATTTTCTAGGTTGAGCAATAGGCTTCCCATCCTTGAACTGGGTTCCATAAGGATGATTTTGCATTCTATTCCAAGGATTGTAATTATTATTGTAGGAAGGCCTAATATTTTGAGGAACCCTATACTCTTTGTATTTTGGTTCCTTTAGGTTACTCCCACTAAACCTTGAATCATCTCTCCTATTTAGTTTTCTAGATACCCTTATGTTCATTTCAATATTTACTGTTATTTTGTAAGCATCAGTAAGAGTTCTAGGGTTTTTATCCCTAAGAGAATAACCCATTTTAGAATCAAAAGCATTCAAATAGATTGCTAAACATACCTCTTCATCCAACCTTTTTTTTTGAAATAATTTATGCATAGCTCTCTGTAATCTGGTATTGAACTCAGTGATCTCTTCATTGTAGTTCTTTTTGATGTTATTGAATTCATTCAGCAAGAATCCCTTGTTTGTCTTATCACCATATTGATCTTTAAACAATTCAATTAACTTATCCATAGAAGCAATAGAACCATTAGAAATACTTCTAAACCATTCTCTAGCATCCTCTACTAGAGACTAAACAAAAAGCTTCATTAACACATCTTCATGAGTGATATTCAAATCATCCACAAAATTAATGAATTTTCTTAAGTGAATTTCACAAGAAATAACATTATTACCTACGAATTTTGGGAGCTTTTCTCCTATATCACCCACATCTTTTGGAAATGCATTTGGGTATCCAGGAATACCAATGAATTCAAACTACTTGTATCTTTCAGTATGCAATGGTTTTCTTTGAAAATTATCATTCTCTTTAAAAGTAGTGGCTTTTTCTTTAGAAGATGTTGTATTCTCATTTCTAGCATAAGAATATTTGGAAGACTGCAAAAAAATCAATTTTCTTTTTCATTTCAATTGTTGCAGCTTCCATCTGTGCCTTTTTTAACATTTTTTCCATGGTTTCTTTTTCAATTCTTAGTTTTTCAAGATCAATATCCAATTTGGACATTTGCTCTGTTAGGATCTTTTGAACTTTAGGTTCTTCAACTTTACTTTCAGTCATTTTTTGTTTACCTTTAACATTTTGTGAGCTAGACGCTCTGTGAGTAAGAGGTATTTCTTAATTCTTTTGAAACCTCTCTGTATTTCTGCTAGTTTGATGTCTTGAGGATTGTCTTCTAACTTTGTCAACATCCTTATGATCATTCTTTTTCTTTCTCAGTTCTCTTTCCTTTTTCATCTACTGAATAAGGGCGAGATGTTTCATGATGACTCTTTCTTCCTCAGCAAGCGCATCAGAGGGAACTTCCTCAAAATCTGAACTAATTGCATATGTTCCTTCTCTTTCACTAGAAATGGAAGTAGCCACAGGTGTTTCCAATACTTCCTCTTCATATTCTGAAGTATTACCTTTATGATTAAATTGACTACTAGCCTCCCTCCTAGTATTGCTATCTTAAGTTCTTGGAGAAGTTTCATCTATGTTGACTTGGTTTCTTTTCTTCCTCCAAGACATCTCCATCCTTGAAGTTGATGCAAATCCACCATCTAATGCAGCTTCAGGATTCTTTTTGGCTTTTGACCTAGTATTCATTATGAAAGATATTTACTTAACTTTTACTAATCACAAAGATTTAACTTTAGAGTTGCCACCCAATAAATTGTATTGGGATAAATGAATACTTATAAAAATGACCTTGGTAACTATCAACTATAAATATAATGTCTTCTAAAATCTTAGAGATCCTGAATGTTTTTACTAAGATCTTACAATCTTATCCCCAGTAGAGTCGCCAATTTGTTAGGGATTTTTCTTGTATGAACCACAGTGCTTGAATAATTACTTGAACACTGTGCCTCCTAATACTGATTCGGACAAAAGAAATGCCTAATTGCAGAGGATTGGATAAGATCCTCCTTCATTTTTGAGCTCCACATACTCAGGTAGGTTTTACCTCTGATTAATTACTGATTATAAAGTATATATGAAAGTGGACACTGATTTGCTATTTATCTTTATTGAATTAACTTGTAAAACACCTTGCATATGACCAAAATCAACTGAATGCAAAGCTTAACCAGACAAACCATGATTATAAATATAGAAAAAAAACAGTGAGATAAGGATTCTCATCCTTCTTCCTTTTAAGGTGGACTAACCTAGTGATTCACTCTTTAAGGAATCAACAAAATGGATTGCATCCTGCTGATACAAATACTTATGAGTTCAGCTCATTTGTTCTAAGTAACTGAATATAGTTGATTTAATTTTGATTATTGGATGAAGAAAAGACTGCAAATCAAACCCCAGACCAGTGCCTACTCCCTGGGAAAAGAGTCAATAAAAATATGAATCCATAGAAAAAAACTAATGAAAATACTATAGAGTGCCTTACAAACTATATGCAGCTGAGATAGAATGCCTTACAAACTATCCTCTCATTTCCATACTACTGTATCAAATCCTCACATTTCTGATCAACCCTCTAAAATCACTTATGAAACTTAGTTCTCTCCTTGAAAGAAACTCATAAGCAATTAGACAAGCTACCTTGTAACCGGTATGTTAAAAATGCCTTACAAACTAAACATACTAGAGCTATACACAGAAATATATAGAGACAACAATAATATGGAAGAGGAAAAACTACACTATATTTCATTAATAAATTATGTTTCAACATATCCAAACCTTAATCTTTCAAGAATATCAAAGACATAGAAGTCCAACTTGCAATAGAAATTCAACAAAACCAATAGGGACCTGCTCTGAACTCCTGTAGGGAAAAACCCAAAAAATAGAGCCAAGGAGAAGAACCCCTCAAAATGAGAAGAGAAGGGAATAAATAAGAACATGAGAAACCCTAACATCTCTGATAAATTCACACCTGTCCCTCTGCAAATCTGATCTGCTGTCATTCTTTATTCCGTGCATCTGATATCATCGGTGATCTCCAAAATCTGATCTTCATTTTGTCCAAAATCTGATTTTCACATGCCCTTTTAAAACTGACTTGATCTAATCTTCTCTTATAACTATCTTTAAAATCTTATATCATTTGTCTTTTCTCCCTGAATGCTTTTACAAATCTGATTTGATTCTCAATCTCTGCAAAAGTATCTGATTTCATTCTCTAAAAACATCCTGCGAGAAAGCTTCTTCATCAAGATTTGCAATAAAATATATTTTTGAAGACTGGAAAAAGATTATGAAATTTCAATATTTCACTGCTGCACAATATTTTAATATTTCTGCATTTTATATCTCTTTTATGTGCAAATCTGATTTCAACTTATCCTTTAATATCATTGCACATATAATGATATTTTAAATCTTTTTAATTTATGAAACATTGTGCATATTCTACTTTCCTCTCTGTGAAATTTTCATTTTATGCCTTTTAAGTCCAGAAGCCACCAGATTTTAACATGTGTCACATGTTGATTCGTTGCTCCTAACTGGTCTTTAAACTCACTTTTAACTCTGGGTTTTCTTTTATTCTTTGTCTCCAAGTCTCTTGATATCTGCACTAACCACGGTTTGATTTGGAGATTTGGTGACTAGCTTTAGTCTCCAAGTCTCATAATGAATCTGACTTGACATTAAATATCTAGCGACCATGTGACTCAGTTAGTCTCCTTGTCTCTGAATATCTAGTGGTTTACCTTTGGCATCACGCGACCTTGCGACCACACAGTCTCCTAATCTCTTGATCTTTTTGCATTAACTGCTAACATCCAGCAACCTCGTGACTAACCACTAGAAGTTAGTCTCCAAGTCTCTTGATTCTGGTGGCTAACTGCTCCTCATCTCCCGACTTCATGACTAGCCACCACGTGTCATATGCACCATGTATCTTCCATGTCAACACTTTGCCACGTCATCATTTTTCTACGAAATTTGGTCACCATTCAGTCAGGCATGAAAATCAAAGCAGCAGCTACTTGGGCACACACGTGGATAGCTTCCTCTTCACTTCACATTTCATATGTTCTTTTTCATGCTTATAAATATCAAGCATTTCCACTGTGCGAGCAATGTGGGACTAAACTTCCCAAGATTTTAAAGCTTTTTGAATTTGGGCGCCCAAAATTTATGGTCCCACCACGCACTCAATCCGTCTAGCCAAGAGGCCCACCAAATGGCCTCTTTGTTCTTTTACTATTTCATATATTGTACCCTTTAGTATATAAATACTAAAAATTGACCACACAGGATATGTTGGATAATCCCATTTTCATATTTTCAAGTTTTTCAAGCCTCCTCTTAGATGTTGCTTGCTAATGGCTTATGACTTATTTTTTATATTAAAATCTTCATTATGTTCCACAGGCTTGGGCACCCCTTACCGTGGTTTCCTTTTTTTCATTTCAACATACAAATTGCATTCAATATTAAATATTTTTTGGCTCTCACGGTTTGCACAGGGCATGGTCTCCCCTCCTTTCCAGCGTGGTCTTCCTCTTCAGATGCTGCGCAGACTTATGGTTTTAAAGGTTGTATAATTTTGGTTTGACACCTGCCAAAATCCCTAAATCTCCTGCGCAACCCCTTCCTGGATGCCTTGTGCAGACTCTAAATATAGATGCTTCCAGAACAAATTTGTTTCAACATCCAACGCAGGCTATTCCTTCTTTAGTAGCTGTGTGGACCTGGTGTTTTAGTAATGCTAATGTTTTGGCCCCTTTTAAAATGCTGGTAGCCTTCCTCTAATCCACGCGTGGGATTTTTACTTGGTGAATTTCATTTGTAATGGAGTTTTCTTGATTTCCTGCGTGGATCCCCTCCATAGACCCCTGTGCAGCTTTCTCTCCTTCTCAACTTGGCATTAAAATGTGCCACTCATACTCATTTTGAAATGTTCTTGACTTATCATCATTGTTGCACAGACACATGGAACATTTGCAAATTGTATTTGTAGTTTATGCAATGTTGTGCATGCTCTTTCTTAGGCTCTCCTCTTATTATAATGAGTGAGTTACAAGAAGCAAATTACATGCCTTTGTTATGCTTCCACATTTTGCTGGGCATTTTGAAAACAATTCACATACTGGTCTGTGCTTACATTATGCATTTTACTTACCATGCGTGGGCTTTCAACTTTTGTCTGCTATATATTGCATAGACCTTGGGATTCTAATACTGCGCAATATTTGGTTTTGCATTATTTTAAATGCCCCTTTAGTCTTCATAATGTGTAAGCCTTTTCTTACAATTACACTTGCAAATGGCATTTACTAAGGTTTTATTTTACTTCTCATCATCTGCACAATTAGCATGGCATGCAATCTCCAATTTCATCATGGACTTTCTCTTTTCAAATTCTGGCCCCATCCTCTCCTCAGCAAGAAAGAAATTCACAAATCCTACTTGGAGTGCCTACACAGCAGGTAGTGCAATATGCATTTGTTGTTATTTAAAATTTATAAAACTTCCATTTTCCTCCTCCATCGTAAGCTTGCTCTGTATTTGTAAATGCATTGCATTTGATATGAATGCTCTTAAATATTCCTCTTTTGGTTTGCACAAGTTTCACTATTCATGCCGCGTGGGCTTTGCAATACTTTATACCTTTTCTCGCCAAATAGCATTAACTTGAGAGTTTTTTAATGCTTTTACTTTGTACATTCACACCAACCGAGCACTTAACCTTATATAATACTTTTATTTATGAGCTCCAATTTGAATACTATTACCTTTTCTTTCCCTCAAAAGAACTCAAACAAGGTTCTTAGTGAAACCAGACTATGACCTTCGAAATGGTAATCATAACAAACCATCAAGCACACTTCTGCAAACTAAAATAGAACCTTTCTAAAAAATATGTCTGCAAAGAGTCGGGGATAGCTTGATGATCACAAGTTCTACTAGCATCTTTAAAATAGATAAAAACATTTTCAATCAATGGTTCCTTAATCATTTGTAAACCTGAAAATGCATATTCAGATTTGTCTCTTTCTTCTGCATCATGGCTTAAACAAGAATCACTAATACTTGGCTTGTCAAAATCTGAATTTATACTGGTACAAGAAACATCATCCAAATGTCAGAAGTCATATCCAACACCATCATCAAAATGTCAAAAGTGATCATTTCTGCTCTAACATCTTTTCCAAGCACTCTACATAGTGCACATGCGATGTATTTAATGTAAAAATTTACATCCTTGTAGAAGTATGGAGTAGCTCCTGCCATAGGGGTTATATAGGCCTTCATTTTCTTAGGGAGATGATGCTCCCTGATCAACATAGCAACAATACCAGTCTCCCTGGTATATCTGTTATCCAAGCTCTTCAAATTTATTTCAATTGCCATTGGGAAATACACATTGAAGGCTTTCATAAAGGTATTTCTATCCAGGATGAGTAGAGGCTTCCCATCATCCCTCTTAATTGTTTTTATCAAAGGGTCATATCTACTGGCTAGTTCTAATATAAAATCTACATCAACAAAGACATCAGGAACTAATAATCTGGCCAAACCACAAGTCCAAGGGTTCAAGATAGGCATGGTTCCATCACTATTATTAAAAAAGTAGTTGAAAAGTGAATATCCTGACGACCCTGGTGTTTTTGCATCTCTAACAAATGACATATCATCAATCAAAACATCTGCATTAACCTTTCAATTCTAACTAGAACCAGGAAGCAGAGTGAGGAATTCGTTTGATAAGTTTCTTTTCCCTTTTGAATCATCTTAAACATCTTCGCTTCTTCCACTGGTAGACACCATACTCTGGGCTTGACTCATACTCTTTTTTTGTTGTGATCACAACCCTAGATACCAATATAAAAACAAATACTATCAAACCCTCACCACAAATATCAATTATCTTGAATTCTGTAACTCTGAACTTTGGAACATTGTCAACTGGAACCTTTACTGAATTCTAAATCTAGCAATCACCCTCAAAAAAATTTCTACTATAAATCTCAATTTCTCTTAAGAACACTAAAAACTCTATAAACTCTTCGCTCTTGAAAAATAAAATCTTGGTAAAATGAAATGATAATGGACAAGTATACTTATAATTGCTAATTGAATGCGGATTGTCACTTCTGGCTGGTAATTCCATCACTTCACCATGAGCTTCACACACTGTGACATCAATTTATGGTATCAGCCGTGGCATTCATACTGTCAGATAATCAATTCCTGATGAGTGTTTTCTTATAAAAAACCTTATTAAATTCAAAATATAATCAAAATCAAATTTGATTGGCTGCATTAACTCATACTACGGCTATTTTTCAATCTATCATAATCCTTAAAATCTGATTGGTTAACAACTGTTCATAATGGAGCCACTGAAAAGTCCACTTTTAACTCTGATTTATTTATAGTGTGGTCTTCCTCTTCAGATGTTATGCAGACTTATGGTTTTAAAGGTTGTAGAATTTTGGTTAGACACTTGCCAAAATCCCTAAATCTCCTGTGCAGCCCCTTCCTGGATACCTTGCACAGACGCTAAATATAGATAATTTTAGAACAAATTAATTTCAACATCCAACGCAGGCTATTCCTTCTTTGGTAGCTATGAGGACCTGGTGTTTTAGTAATGCTAATGGTTTGGACCCTTTTAAAATGCTGGCAGCCTTCCTCTAATCCACATGTGGGATTTTTACTTTGTGAATTGCATTTGTAATGGAGTTTTCTTGATTTCCTGTGTGGATCCCCTCCATAGACCCCTGTGCAGCCTTCTCTCCTTCTCAACTTTGCATTAATATGTGCCACTAATACTTGTTTTGAAATGTTCTTGACTTATCCTCATTGTTGCGCAGATACATGGAATGTTTGCAAATTGTATTTGTAGTTTATGCAATGCTGCGCATGCTCTTTCCTAGGTTCTCCTCTTATTATAATGAGTGAGTTACAAGAAGCAAATTACATGCCTTTGTTATGCTTCCACATTTTGCTAGACATTTTGAAAACAATTCACATACTGGTCTGTGCTTACATTATGCATTTTACTTACCATGCGTGGGCTTTCAACTTTTGTCTGCTATATATTGCATAGACCTTGGTATTCTATTACTACGTAACATTTGGTTTTGAATTATTTTAAATGCCCCTTCAATCTTCATACTGCTTAAGCCTTTTCTTACAATTACGCTTGCAAATGGCATTTACTAAGGTTTTGTTTTACTTCTCATCATCTGCACAATTAGCATGGCACGCAATCTCCAATTTTAGCATGGACTTTCACTTTTCAAACACTGGCCCCATCCTCTCCTCAGCAAGAAAGAAATTCACAAATCCTACTTGGAGTGCCTACACAGCAGGCAGTGCAATATGCATTTGTTGTTATTTAAAATTTATAAAGCTTCCATTTTCCTCCTCCATCGTAAGCTTGCTCTGTATTTGTCAATGCATTGCGTTTGATATGAATGCTCTTAAATATTCCCCGTTTGGTTTGTGCAAGTTTCACTATTCATGCCACGTGGACTTTGCAATACTTTATACATTTTCTCGCCAAATAGCATTAACTTGAGAGTTTTTAATGCTTTTACTTTGTACATTCACACCAACCGAGCACTTAACCTTATATAATACTTTTAGTTACGAGCTCCAGTTTGAATACTATTACCTTTTCTCACCCTCAAAACAACTCAAACGGGGTTCTTAGTGAAACCAGACTATGAGCTTTGAAATGGTAATCACAACAAACCATCAAGCACACTTCTGCAAACTAAAATAGAACCTTTCAAAAAAATTTGTCTGCAAAGAGTCAGGGATAGCTTGATGATCACAAGTTCTACTAGCATCTTTAAAATAGACAAAAACATTGTCAATCAATGGTTCCTCAATCATTTGTAAAACTGAAAATGCATATTCAGATTTGTCTCTTTCTTCTGCATCATGGCTTAAACAAGAATCACTAATACTTGGCTTGTCAAAATCTGAATGTCTACTAGTACAAGAAACTTCATATTCATTATAAACAATAGGGATCTCATGCAGATAACTTGAACCTTTTGTAAGAGGAAAAGAACAAGATTCAACATCACCATCAAAACTTGGAAACTCCATGTCATGCTCCATATTTTGCTTTTCAAAAAGGTTATCATCGTGTATCTTGTCAGTGGTTTTTAAATCCATATCATAAATCTCACCAGTACTTTCCTGCAAATTATCAATATTATACAAACCATTATCTTGTTCATTTGAGGGAAGATACATATCAACTTCATTAGGCAATGGCATATGTTGAGTAACTAAAAATTCATCATGAAATGATTCAATAAGATATTTAGAATCTGAAAAAGATTCATAATCAACATAATTATTCCAATTAAACATCATATCAGAAGTCTCTTGTTTCTTTGAATCAGATCGAATACTGATACTCTCATTATCTGCAAGGTTATATTCAATCTTGTTATATCCTAGTGAGATAGGAGTACAAGGAGAATTACTAACAGACATGTCAAAATCAGAATCCACTGACTCATACTCTCTGTCAAAATCAATGTGTATTGGGTATGATGGTTCAGAGCTATCCCTTCCTGAATATCTGAAATACTCATAAGACAAAAAGTCTGAAATTTGTTCACTGTGGAGTGAATCATTGTCATCATTTACATTCTCCTCTGATACACAATCACAATCAACAACTTCATTTATCAAATCAGTATCATCTTGCTGATTACACACATCTTTTGTTTCATATTAAGAATGATCATTACTTTCATGATTATAAATTATAATATCCATACTAGACACATGTATAACAATTTGTTGTTCATCATTCTCAATACCATCACTGCTAGATACAACCTCATGTGAAACCATAAATTTAGGATCTTCAAAATCAAAGACTTGGTTTGAAATATCAGAATTTATGTCACTGTCATTAAAAGAATTATCACAACAACGTACCTCTTCATTCTCTTGCACTCATAAAATTCATTGTCAGCATCATAATCAACATTTTCAGCCAAAGTAAACTCAGCATCACTTTCATAATAGCTGGATTCAATATTATTTAACTCGGTTTTATCAGTATAACTAGATCCATATTCAGAATTCTCAACATCATTTATTGTCATTAGGTTCAATATTTTCCATCTTAATTCATCAATCCTAATCTGAGCTTTCCCATTTGCTCTTTCTTTCTTTTTTTGATTTATGATGGCCAACTATTTTTTGATAATTATCTCCTCAAGACCCTATTTATCATCATCTAGATCTAACATAGGTTCATCAGAACTAGATGTAGTATAAGAGACACTATTTTCCTCTATGTTACCATATTTCTTAACAAAAAATTCTTCCAGTTCAGTCATAGACCCTATTGAACCACGAGGTAGTTTTTTAAACCAATCCCTAGCATCATCTACTACAGATATTGCAAATAGGTTCATTAGTACATCCTCATGTGTTATATCATGATCATCTATCAAATCAACAAATTTTCTTATATGCTCCTTAGGTGATTTCTCACCTAGACCAGTAAACTTTGGCAAACAATCTCTGACTACTAGTGAAATAGGATTTGGGTATCCAGGGATACCTTCAAAGTTTATAGAATTGCCCAACCTAACCCAACATAGGTGTGACATCTTGATTGACATAATACCTACAAACTGCCTCTCTTTTCCCTCTTAACTTAGTGCTGACTACTTATTAGGGAAAATATATGCATAAATGATTTTCATGGAATAAAAGACTTTATCCAATAAAAAATAAAAATACCTGGAGAATAATGAAGTTGTTGTTAGAATAGTCCCAAAGGATAATTGAGAGGGGGGGGTGAATCAGTTATAAGTTAATTTAATCTCTTTTTACTTCTTTAACATTAGTGTACAATAGAGTAAATGCATAATCAGATAACACAGTACTCAACACACAATTTGATTACGAGGAAACCAAATGGTAAAAACCCCGGTGGGAATTAGCACCCACAATAAACTATACTTGTTTGTAGTAATCCTTGTTAGAAGATAT
>MU227273.1:2043182-2054172 GCA_018584345.1 Thuja plicata
CATCAAACTTAGGGCTTTCTTTTCTGAAGTAAGACATCTTGATCTACCTTAAGCTGTTAGGCTTCTTCTCCAAGGCACTTGGCTCTGATACCAATTGTTAGAATAGTCCCAAAGGATAACTGAGAGGTGGGGGTGAATCAGTTATTAGTTACTTCAATCTCTTTTTACTTCTTTAACATTAGTGTAGAATAGAGTAAATGCATAATCAGATAACACAGTACTCAACACACAATTTGATTACGGGGAAACCAAATGGTAAAAACCCCGGTGGGAATTAGCACCCACAATAAACTATACTTGTTTGTAGTAATCCTTGTTAGAATATATTTCAACCGTGTTAGGAGTTGTACAATACAATGCAATAAGTATAGTGACCCGGTTAAGGGTCAGACCCTGTTAGGAGTCTTTTACAAGTAACCCTATTAGGGGTGGTGGACTCACTGTCCAAAAGCTCACTGCTTGATGGTGAAGGCTAAAACCTTCTGAATAACAGATATGCACTATATCTGATGATGAACTGTAGAGTAGACCTATTTTCTTAATCAATTCTAGTGTATTACAATCTTTCACTTCTTCTTCACATAGATCCTTGATGAATGAACCAACTCTGATAATCTGCTCTATACATCTTTCTTTACATTTCGTATCGTTCACACTTGGCGTATCACAATTGAACTACTATAAGTATCTTCTTCAAATTAGAAGGTCATGTCAGATCTTAGAAATAATTCAGCAATATCTTAGTTAGCTTAACTAAGCATGCAAACAATATTAAGTTTGTGCAAGTCAATGCTGAACAGATGCAATGCTTCACTAAATTGGCTTCACCAAATTAACCATAACTTTGCAATCATCTTGAAACATGTTTGGCGCCTTTGGATTTGTATCATCAACTCATAACTAAACATAAATATACACATGCATATCCTGAAGATAGGCGCAACTCATGTAACACGTTATATACGTCGGCCCTAAATAGTTATGCTTCCAGAACTGTAACTATTAATAACAGAATTGCATAACTTTACTGAAACATCATATCCGAGTCTGCATGTATGAACATAACATAATAAACATGTCAGAAACATGTATCTATCCACGCAAGTCTTCATGTCATCATTCATATAAGTTCATACAGAATTACTATTGTGTATTATATGTTGTCATCAATGACAAACATACAAATAATCAACTGCTCAGAATCAAATCTCCAACAGTTGCTGCAAACTTTTTGATTTGAATTCTCCTCCCAATCACCTTCAAGACTTTGTAGAGCCACCACCTCTTTGCAAAGGAAAAGATTTGAATAGCTGAGATCTCTTTTACCTCAACTCTGACCTTCTTCAAATCAGCAACTTATACATCTCCAACATAGAGCCTTTTTATGATTCTTCTAATCATAAGAGTCCAAAAACATGTTTTCCTTCTCACTACAAGTCCACCTTTCTTTTTTTTTTCTTTTTTTTTTGGACTCTTTCTTCAAATATGCACACTAGTGCAAATCAGAAAAATCAGAGTTGTCACTCACCACATGTGAGATAGTATGACTATATCTTCAAGAACTTGGACTTTCAGACACTTTGCAATGACTCTTTTCAAAAATTTGAGGAATATTTATTTGAAAACAATGACTCTATAACCAGACTCTAGGATGATTCAGCAAAGCAAGGAATTGAGCATCTTAAACTTGCTCTCCTTTTACTTCCCCAGTAGAGTCACCAATTTGTTAGGCAACTCGGATGGGCTAACTCAACTGCAATAAAACATTTTAAACTTTAGAACACTAAAGATTTTTGAATACTTCAACAAGACTTTACAATCTCTATCCCTAGCAGAGTCACCAATTTGTTAGGGATTTTTCTTGCTGAACTTCCAACTAATGCTTGATTAACTCTATGACTCCCAATGTTTGAATATTATGACTCAAGCAAGAGAAAACTATAATTGATGAGGGTTTATGATAATATCTGGGGAAACTACTATCACCTCCTTCTTTTTAGGTACCACAACACCTAGGTAGGTATTACCTATATATGATTGTTGTCTTACAATATAAGTAAACATGGATACTGATTTGCTGCTTGTTTACAGTATTATCTTATAAATTTCTCTACATGAAACTGATAACAACTTAACACAGAGTTTAACCATGAAAACTTTTGAAAGGATAACAACAAATAGTAGTTCTTTAAGGATATTAATCCTTCTTCCTTTTGATATTAGGAGGGGTAACCTAATGATCATATCTTCAAAGAATCAACAAACTGAACTGTATCCAATGAATACAATCACTTGAATGGAATTTTTTTTTGTATTATGTATGATTAAGTAAATTGAAAGTATTGGATTATGAATCAATCACTTAGCAAATAAGAACCAATGCCTAATCCTTGGGCTATAAGTCAATATCTTGTAAAACTCCACAGTGAGGTGATCAATATAACACTTACAAGAAAGATAAAATACCTTGTAGACTATCTTCTTCCTACAATTGTATCATCCAATCCTTAAACTTATGCTATGTTCCCTGGGTTACTTGAAACCTTTTAATCCTTCCTTGAAGCAACTTACAAGTAAGTGCATAACCACCTTGTGATCAGTATGCTTAAATGCCTTACAGATAAACATACAAGAACAATAAAAAAAATGCAAAGAGACAATTCAGATGCATAAAAGAGATTGCAAGATAATTATATTAATATCTCAAAATCTTCAATTACATTCAAATAGACAAATAGTACAAAGGTTCAGACACAAATTTTAGTTTGCCTTGTAATTCTATTAAATCTTCCAACTCTTTTTAAAAAGTTGCAAATACATGTGTGTGTGTGTGTGTGTGTGTGTGTGTGTGTGTGTGTGTGTGTGTGTGTGTGTGTAGGTTTCAAACAATATTGGAATCCTTAAGAAAAGGATGCAACAAGCTTTGGATGATTTGAAAACCTAACCCTAAAAAAAAGGAAAAAGACAAAAGACAGAAAGACTCCAAGCGGTGAGAAGACAAACCTAGAGAATAAAATCTGATTTGAACTCTGTCTTCTTGTAGATGTCGGCATACTTGTCTTTAATGTGTAGTGCTTAAATGCCAGGTGTTCTTTAATCTTCATCTATGATATCTAAATCAACTGTTACTCACTTCTTCTTCTTGGGCTTTGTCAGAATGTCCCATGTAGTCACATCCTCCTCCTTTGGCCACTCAAATTCTGAATATTTTCCAACTGAGTCTTTTGCCTCTCCCACCTAGTATATGTTATGCCCTTAATATCATATATGAATTTATTACAGTTTGATTGTACCTTAAATCCCTCATCCAAAAGTGCATTGAACCTTTCCATATCCAATTCTCCCTTATCTAATACATAAATGTCTTTATTGGGGAGTACACTGTCAAAATCTGATAACCATAACCCTAATGGTTTTATTTGATCATCCTCTGCTCTTATTGGGGGAACAAATCTACTATAATCTAGTCCAAACATCTTTAATTTGGCATCAATTTGATTGTTTTTACCTTTGAAAAAGGATAAAGTAGCCCCAATTTGTTCTATTTCAGTCCCAACCAAAGTCACTATTTCAGGCAAGTCTGATCTCAATGGTTGTACTAATGCTAGTCTTTCAAAAAGTGATGTTCTTCCGGACCAAGTTGCATAGTAGGGGTTCAAGATTGTCAAAAAACTTGCCACCTATGTTTGCAGGCCTGACAACCTACCATATGCTCCATACACCACATCTACCTTATCCTTGATAGTATCAATTTTGTGCTCCAAATTGAAGCCAATGCTTCCAAAATTATACTATTATGCTCAATAACTCTCTGCTCTATTTCAACAAATGTATCACCTGTATCTTCTTTCTGGATTGCAGCATCCATAACCTCTTTGGGCTCAACTGGGATAGGCTCTCTTATCTCCATTAGATTTTTGGTAAGCTCATCTATAAGCTTATCTTTTTCTTTGATCTTTATCAGTGCTAGCTCCCTATCTTTGACAATATCACTAGTGTCACTAGTGAGCTTCTGTAATTTATCTAATAGTTGAGTTTTTTTTGCCTCATTTAGGTGAGAAAAATGAGTCATCACTTGGGTTATCTCCAAGTCCCATGTGTTATCTAGTGTCCATATGATTTTGTTTCCCTCCATCTTCTCTTGAATGTTGAGAATAGATGGCTTTTGATCTTTGGGAGCTAAGCTCCACATTACAAGTGCTTGAGATTTGGGGTTATAGCCAAACCCTCTTATCATGTTTCCAACCTGAGTTTCTGATGATAATTTAATGTCAGGTTGTCTTCAAATATAATCTATAATAAAGGCTAAAGACAAGTCCCAGCCTTCCACAAATAATATACCATTGGCCTTAACCAGTTCTCTAGCTTGCTCTGGTGTTATTTCCTCATATTCAAGATCATATTCATGCAATGTTTGTAAGGCTTCTTTAGTTACTGGATCACCTCCTGATAGTTGCAACTGCTTCCCAACTTGTTGTTGCTTATTCCAAATAAAGAAATCTTTGAATTCCCTAGTTTTTATGAAATTGTCATCTTTGAGGAACTCCTCCTAATGCAATAGTCTCTCATCAGTACAAGACCTAAGAGGTAATTCCTCCTCTTCCTCAACATCATTCTGCAATTTCTTCCCTGCCCTGATCTTCTTTCTATGTTGATGATCATAGGGCCTATTCCTAGTTATTAGGGCTCTAATCTTATCAGTTCTCTTTTTCTTAGAAGCCTCCCCTGCTTCTATTTTCTATTTTTTAAGTGGGGGCTCATCTGTTACTTCTTTTTTTGGGACCTCTATTAGGTCAATAATATTTTCACCCTCATCTGTATGATCATATGCAATTGCCTGATATTCTAGATGGGTAGTAGGTGAAGGGTAACCTTGGTTACTGTCATCATCATATTTAGATTTTGAGTGATCTTTGTGACCTTTCTCTGGCACCACTAGTGCGTCTTCTAACTGATTACAAAAAAGTGTGTGGTTGTCAATGATTGCATCTAGCCTTTTGAGATAAGGCATGTTAGGGTAAAATCCTTCGAAGCTTATTCCCTTTATTCTTTCCTATCTCTCCAAATCCATAAGCTCATTGAATTTAGTTGCTCTTTTATTCACCTCCTCATCCTCTAAGATGTTTCTAATCAAATCTTCTTCCATACATTCCTCATGTACCTTTGTGTAAGGGATGGTGGGTATAAGCAACTTCTTTGCACTCAGAATGAATCCCTCTGTATCAATATGTCTATGTAGGGCCACATTCATTATGTAGTGATTCAACCAGGCATTCACTTGGTCTAGGGCTCCTTTTCCAACCAGAAAATTGTAAACTCTGAAATGCCTAGGGGTGAAAGTACCCTTTCTATGTGAAGCAAGGTGCTCCTTGTCTGTTAAAATGAGTTTCCTAATAAACTCCATGGAAGATATCCTAGGTGGTAGATGATATGGAAAAATATGTGGTGGGTAGGGGTAACCATAAACCCTCATAATTGTGAAATTCCTTTCATAATAGAAATCACCCCAATTATGGTCTCATGACCATTTGTCCAAATACTGACAGGGCCTCAAAACTGAATTACCCTAATGGGCAATCTAGGCTTATCAACTCCTAAATCCTTAAGCAATGGAAAGATTATCAAATTCTCAAAAGCACAGAACTCTTATTCTCTAGATGTGTAATTCCACACTATGATCCAGAACTGAATAGGGTTGGGTTGATTATGGTGAAACCTCTATGGCTGTAGAGATTGGCAATCCAAACCTGGGAAGTTGTAATAAAGGTTCATATGCATAAGGATTGAATAATGCATGAACCTTGGGTGATCTTTCTTAGCTTGTATATCAATAAATCCATGCTGAATTTGACCAATAATATATTGAATGTAATCATAATTTGAAGTGGTACGAAGACTCTGCATATCCAACACCATCATCAAAATGTCAGAAGTGATCCTTTATGCTCCAACATCTTTTCCAAGCACTCTACATAGTTCATATGTGATGTATTTAATGTAAAAATTTAGGTCCTTGTAGAAGTATGGAGTATCTCCTGCCATAGGGGTTATATAGGCCTTCATTTTCTTAGGGACATGATGCTCCCTGATCAACTTAGCAACAATACCAGACTCCCTGGTATATCTGTTATCCAATCTCTTCAAATTTATCTCAATGGCCATTGGGTAATACACATTGAAGGCTTTCATAAAGGTATTTCTGTCCAGGGTGAGTAGAGGCTTCCCATCATCCCTCTTAATGGTTTTTATCAAAGGTTCATATCTACTGGCTAGTTCTAATATAAAATCTACATCAAAAAAGACATCAGGAACTAATAATCTGGCCAAACCACAGGTTCAACGGTTTGAGATAGGCATGGGTCCATCACTATTATTAAAAAAGTAGTTGAAAAGTGAATATCCTGACGACCCTAGTGTTTTCGCATCTCTAACAAATGACATATCATCAATCTAAACATCTGCACTAACCTTTTGATTATGACTAGAACCAGGAAGCAGAGTGAGGAATTCATTTGAAAAGTTTCTTATCCCTTTTGAATCATCTTCAACATCTTCACTTCTCCTACTGGTAGATGCCATACTCTGGGCTTGACTCATACTCTTGTTCTGTTCTAATCACAACCCTAGATACTGATATTGAAACAAATACTATCAAACCCTCACCACAACTGTCAATTATCTTGAATTTTGTAACTCTAAACTTTGGAACACTGTCAACTGCAACCTTTACTAAATTCTAAATCAAGAAATCACCCTCAGAAAAACTTGCTACTAGAAATCTCAATTTCTCTTAAGAACACTAAAAACTCTGTAAACTCTTCGCTCTTGAAAAATAAAATCTTGGTAAAATGAAATGATAACAGACAAGTATACTTATAATTGCTAATTGAATGTGGATTTTCACTTCTGGCTGGTAATTCCATCACTTCACCATGAGCTTCACATACTGCGACATCAATTTATGGTATCAGTCGTGGCATTCATATTGTCAGACAATCAATTCCTGATGAGTGATTTTGTATAAAAAAACCTTATAAAATTCAAAATATAATCGAAATCAAATATGATTGGATGCATTAACTCATACTACATCTATTTTTCAATCTATCATAATCCTTAAAATCTGATTGGTTAATAACTATTCATAATGGCACTTCTGAAAAGTCCACTTTTAACTCTTATTCATTTCTAGCGACTCGGCGACTGAGCAATCTCCTTGTCGCTTAATATTTTGACTAACTGCAGTTTCTTCAGGAGACTCAGTGACCATCATCAGATTAACTCTTTTATCCATGGTTGTCGCAATGTCTCATGATATATTAAGTCAACCTTTCATCTTATGGAGACCTTGCGACAAAGCACTTTTCTTAAATGCCTTTTACCTCTGGTTATATTTGGAGACTCAGCGACTGTGATATCTCTATGTCGCTGAAGAGGCCAAATTATTGCCTTTATTTTGTATAATTTTAAATACTTTGTTCCAATTTTTGTCAAGACATTTGTGAACCTAGCCAGTTAAAACTTGTGATAAAGTCCAGTTAGAACTGATAAAGCATGGGTAGATATTTGTGACATATTTTGCCAATATTATACATATAGTGCAGTATTTCATATAACCATCAGAATATATGTTCTAATATATGGATTTAATTTGATTAAGCTTGTTGCATGAATATTTATGCATCACAACTAACTTGTCATGGAAGGATGCAGCTTGAGAGTGGTCGACAACCTTCAAGGAAGACTGTTGAGGACCAGCTACGACAGAGTGATCATCACAGCACCAGGAGACATGGCTGCTACAATGGAGGAGCCACTATTCCAAGATGCGGGGATGTAGTGCTGCTATATTCCCTCTGCACTTTATTATGTTGAACTGGTCACCCAAGCTTTATTATCCACACCGCGGGCTGTTGCATTTCCATCTTCTTCTCCGTCATGTTTTCAGCAACATAGTTTCTTTTCTATTTTGTAATAAGTGTTTGATCCACTATTTATAGGGATTGGACTGATAGTTGTAGGGGGAGGAGTTAGGAAAAAGAGAAAGTTTTTGGAAGAAAACTGTTATAGTTTACAGCAAGTTATTTTAAGTTTCATGTATTGTTCTTATGTAATGCATTTTTGAAATACAATGAAGTGATTCTTGGTTTACGTTCTGTGTTAGTAGATTAGTAGAAACCAACCAAGGGGGGCCACTTGGGAGGTGGAATAGATTAGAGTAGAGTAGATTTATTTCCAGTATTTCCATTATTTCTGATAGAATTATTGTTTCTTCCTGTAGCATTGTACTTTGTGAATGTTCTTGCAGCATATGCAAGAATAGTTATAATGGATGTTCTGGGTTGAAAGTATAGGTTTAAGTAGAATTTGTAATTTCTAGCATTCATTTCAGTAAGGAGATAAGTGTATTCTTTCTTGCAGCACTACTGTAGGTTTCTTTTATGTATTTCTTACCTTCCTGCAGCATAAGCATAATGACTCTTTAAGGAACCTAGTACACATATTGTGCCGACCATTTCAAGTATACGTCCCTGGGTTGACAAGTTAAATGCACGTCATAGTTGGAGAAGTAGTCCTTAGATTGAATAAAATATTCCTAAGAAAGGCCTTGAGCATGATTATTCCACACCTATTGTGAGGTGGTTCATTTTTGGCACTGCTGTCGGGGATGGTGTCAAGCTAGGAACATTTTTGAGTCATTTTTTATTCCTAGTTAGTTTTTAGATTTATATTCCTAAAAATTGCTTCACAAGCGTGAAGAATCCAATTACATGCATCGAAGAGAAAGGGAACGAGATGAATATGGAAGATTTCTCCCAGTAGAGTCTGCTAATTTGAACGAGGAAGTTGAAGAAGTTGAGTTACCCTTTGAAGACGCAAGTCCCGACTTTCCTGCAGCATCTTCCTCTAGATCAGAACCATTTGATATAAGTGGTCTTTGGCCTTTTGCTGAAGTCTTGGCTAGCTTTCTAGATAATTCTGGCCCAAATCCACCTGTTGTTAACAATCTCGTAGCTAATTCTCCTTTCCAGCAGCAACCCCATAATCAAATACCCCCAGTAATGGCACACCCTACTTTCCCATTTCCTCTCCCAAGCCTTATAAACAATGCTAATCTCAAAAATATACCTACAGCTGCTTTTCCAAATTTTTATGGTCTTATAACGGAGGATCCTGAAACTTTCCTGTTTGAGTTCGACATACTTTGTTGAAGCTTCAACTATAATACCGATGCCCATAAGCTCAAGTTGTTTCATGCAATACTGAAAGAGTCAGGCTTACGATGGTTCATGGGCTTAGGAGCCAATGCAACAGGAACCTGAGATGAGATGCAGTCATTGTTTCTACAAAAATACAAAGATTATTGCAAGGGGAGTGACCCAAAAGGAGATGATATCTTTAGGATGTCTCAAAAGGAGGATGAAACATTGGAAGACTATGTTTCACATTTCTTGTACACAATGCAGAAGAACCCCTAGCATGTACTGGCAGAGGATTCATAGAAACTAGTCTTCTTAAGAGGGGTAAACGACAATTGTCTAGAAGAATTAGACTTGATGGCTGGTGGAGACATATCCCAATCCTCTTGCGATGACCTCAAGAAAATCTGTCTTAACTACTCAAGGTCAACTGTGAAGAAAGGTAGAGGATATCGGCCCACAGTCACAAAAGGGATTAGTTCGGGTGTTTCAAAGCTGGAGATATCTAATTTGCTCACGGATTTCAAGCAAGACATCATAAATGATGTAGCTACACATTTTGACACCATGACTGCCAAGAAGAAGCATGCAGAGGCTAAATCACAATTGATTGAATACTGTCCACACTGCCGCAAACAAAAGAAAGACTACGGATGTAAGCTGGTAGCAAACCTGGAAAATCAACATTTTCCAACTGACCACATGAAGATAGATGGAGACAACGATCAAGTGTTCTTCATTGCTCAATGTCGACCATGGGCTTCATGATAAGGTATGCCACAAGATCCTCTATAATTTTCAAATTCTAACAATAGTCAATGGCAAAACCAAAGTTATCAGAATACTTCTCAGTACTCTCAACCCCAGTGGCCTAACCAGCAAAATAACTAGTGGCCTAACCAGCAAAATAACTAGTGGAAAAATAACCAGTGGCCTAATCAGCAGAATCAATGGCAACCACAGCAAGGAAATTGGCAGCAAACTAATCAATGGAGGGGGCCTCCACAGTGGCCAAACCAAAATTTTGGTTGTCCACAATTACCACCTCCAGTGCAACCACCTGCAATAATGCCACCTCCTGCAGCAACTAATGCTAATCCAAAGCCAACCCAATTGTATGCTCAACCTCAGCCAAGTCCAAACAACAAACAGCAGCAGTAGAAAACATACACTACTGACACTCAACAGTGCCCTACTTATTCACTAGAGATAGCTGATATCCATTTTAGTTTTGGTACTACTCTGCCTACACCTTAATATCCTATTATCACGGAAGTTGCAGACACTCCTGCAGCACTACTTCCAGAAGCCACACTACAAAATACCAGCCAGCCAACTGATATACCCAGTAGAACTACTGTCCACACTCCAATAAATCCACCCTTTCCACATAGGCTAAACAAGGAAAAACCTATATCCCAAGAGGAAGAAACATTTGATATTATTGAGCAGCTGAAAAATATGAACATCCAAATCCCTCTGTTCCAAGCTATCAAAGATATACCTCTTTATGAAAAGGCTATTAAGGAAGCATGCCTTAAGAAGCCAGGACGGAAGAAGAAAGACCCTCAAATAGTCCATGTTTTAGGGAAATTAGCAGATATCATGTTATGCAAGGTGGTAATACCAAAGTATTTAGATCCTGGCAGCCCAGTAGTCTACATGATAATAAATGGATAGACTGTGAAAAATGCTTTAGTTGATTTGGGAGCAGCAATAAATGTGATGACTAAGGATACAATGCATAGGCTAAGCATAGAAGGCTTAAGAACAACACCCACAGTGTTACA
>MU227273.1:2076435-2097598 GCA_018584345.1 Thuja plicata
TGTTCATCTTTCTTTATGCATATGAAATCATATCATACATTCCATTTGATGTGTAATAGTAAAAGAAACATACATGAAATTTGATAACACATAACACAAGATATGGTATCGCAGAAAACTCCTGTTAGGGAAGTAAAAATTGCGGTGGGGATTGTTACCCACAAACTTCACTATCTGCAGATAAGAAGAGCCGGTTAAGGCTTACAATTTTGGTCACTTCTGATGACCTACCCTATTAGGATTATTACAGTGGAGACCTATTAAGATCTACTTCATTTGAAGCTTTCAACAACACTATTAAGTGTGCACTCTATTAAGAGATTTACAAAGGACAGTTAAGTCCACCTTCTATAAAAGGATTTTAGATGTGATGCACTTGTTAGAATGCAACTACATAAGTCTTTGATCTGATGATAAATTCAATCTTCAATTGTTGATAACAGATCCTATAAAGCTCCAAAAATACTATTAATCATCCTTCCATGATTGAGTATTACCTTTATCTGCTCGTCAGTAGCCTCTGTGTGTTCTTGTTAACTGATGTATTTTGTTTCTGATCTTTGCATGAATTCTGCCTTCTGCTCTTTAGATGCTCTTCATGGCTATCAATTATAAAGAATTCATACCCTCACAATTTGAGTATGAGCATCTATTTATACTAGCTTAGGTTCAATTCTTGATTTATGCATTTGCGGGTAAACTCTAGATTCAAGATATACAACTTGATCTTGATCTGTAGTTAGATATGCTTTAGATCCGTTAGGATGCTTTAAAGCATTTACATAAAGCTTGCATGACCATAAAAAACAAAAAAAAATTCTACAAAATAGAATAACTTTTTCTTATTCGTCGTGTATGAATCAGATCCACAATTTGCAGCTTTTCTGACTGTTGGTTCTGACGGTCGGTGTTCTTGGTCATCGGTGTTCCTTTCTCTGAACATGTCGTCGGGTATGCTTGTCTGTTCCTGTCGGGTTGATTCTAGAAACTATGTTGTCAGTAATGCTTGTGTTTGTTGGTAATGCTTGTGTTTGCCGGTGATGCTTGTCACATTTATACTTAGCATTTTTCTCAAAATTCTTTGTCTTGTCGGGTATGCTTGCATTTCACCGGTACTGCTTATGGTTCGCCGGTGATGCTTGTTGTCTGCCGGTAATGCTTTCTGACTGTGTTTTTTCTCTTAGTATACTAATGGAAAAATAATGTCATCACAGCTCTTGATCTTTCTTTTGAGCAAGCTCCATCAAAATACATTTTCCACAATCCATCACTCTGTATAGTCAACTCTTTAACCAGAGGATCAATATTTTCATCATGAAGATTATGGTCACTCCTCTGTACTCTAAAATTATCCATGTCCACATCAACACAATAATTAATGTTAGTGTCTTCATACCATTCTATCATGTGAGGTGTCCTAACCTCTCTTGACACTTTAACATTATTTCCAGCAATGTTAAAAGTAGTATATGATAAATCACTTTGTATACTACCTCCCATTGAAGAACTCCACTTTCTTGATAGTAACATGCCATAGTGTGGCGGTATCTCAACAACAAGAAACTTCATACTTAACACCACATCAGGACATATTGCTAATTTGTAAGGCATGGCCTCAATGGTACCAATGACAGGGACTTCTCTAGAATCCATTTCTTGACATCTCCCAAGAGGAGTGTCCACTTGTAATCCCATAGACCTCATAATTTCTACTAGCATAACAATGTTTGATGCTCCTAAATTAATCATACAATTTTTTAGCATCCTTCCATTAATTACCATTGTAAGAAAAAATGGGTCAACAACCTTAGGAGAAGAAGTTGTGTTTAAGAAAATTTGAGGAATCTTAGAGGTTAGGACTTCAACTTCCTTCCCTTTGTTAGTTGGTTTATTCTCAACATTTTCTAGATTTTGAACCTTTATTGTAGGCACACTGTTTAATAATAAGGTATTTCCCTACTATGGATCATGTAAAGAGAAATCACTACAAAAGACGACATTGATAGTCTAGCAAACTATGTTATGCTAGTCAACCCATCAAAGGGGATCAATCCCTAAGAAAAATATTATCTTTGTTAAGGGATAAAAAATACAACCAAGCTTAAGGAAAGCATTGTCTACAATGGGATCAAGGTGAGGAAGATCAATACTTAAGGAAATTATTATCCCCATTAAGGGATCTAGAAAAGGAGGATCAGTCCTTTAGAAAATCTTTGTCTCTATTAAGGGATCCAATTAATAATGCATAGGAGCATGAAAATGAAAAGATGAATAGAAGGAAATAATTGTCTCCTTATCCATCTGCAAGAGAGATTTCATTGAATCATTGTGTGTGTGCAATATGTGAAATAAGGAGTGGAGTGTATTCTCCCACATTAAAGAGATTGCAAATGCCTTAATGGGAGAAATAGTGTTGAGCATTGTTTTTACACAAGTCAATTGCTAGGAATTTAAGATATGAATTCCCCTCTTGAAAGAATATCAAAGTTATTCCCAAGGTTCTCCATGGTTGTGGTACAACCCCTTGGCAAACTGATTTGAAGATAAATGTGAATGTTCATAAGGAGGCATTTTCTGGTATGTTTCAAACTTCAAGCTGCAAAACAATCTTTATTATTTTATATTTTCTCAATTTATCAATGTATGCAACTTCCTAATAATACAAATCTAACTTTAATATCCTACAATGATTGCCTATTTTAACCAATTTCCCAAAAACGATCAAAATATTTGAGTAGCGAGAATCGTAAGCAAATCTACTAAAATGAAATCTAATGGACATAAACCATCATAATCTTGCTTGTGAATTAAATGATGAAAAGATGGAAACCCATGAAATATGAATAAGATAAACTCACAATTCCATGTTTAGCGAGTGTAATCTTTTGAAGAAAATTTTAACCAGGTGGAATATTTTCTAAAATATATCAAATCATGAAGGCACCAGATGCATGCACACACGAGATAGATTTATCTTTTAAAGCAATAGAATAAATCTCCCCAATCATCCGTCATAGCAAGATGAAAGCATAATGATAAACTCCAAACTAATTGATCACAGATTCATTCACAATAAACATAGTTGGTTGTTTGAAATAAATGAACATGTATGGAAAAATTCATAAATTTGCATAGATAGCATAAAATTCACACTATGAATGAAGCACCATCAACATATATCTTTACTGTCTAAAAAAATTGACCTTAATTACATCTCTGTAATGAAATATACATTGCTTCAACTCATAAACCAGAAACCCATAACTAGGGTTTCATCTACAACAAACATGGTGTAAACAAACTAAATATAGAGTTTATTAATGAAAAACTACTCCTAAACTAATAGCTAACAAGCTTGCATGGATTTTCATTCATGTGTACATTAAATACATGCAAAAACAGACTTAAATCAACCCCTGAAATGGAAGAGATTGAAATGAAATTCCACCGCTTCATCATGTTATTTGCATGCGGCTTGAATTTTTATTTGATGTTCATGCCCAGAATACATGGATCCAACTTCCCTTCTAATATGAAACTGATAGAAGACCCTTTGACTTGTAAAAAAACTCTAGTATGCACACAATCTATCCCCAAAAGCATCTTTTGTGAAAAATGCGATTAAGAAATGTGTGCCCAAAAATTTAGAGTTTTGGACCTCCGAAAAATGGTGTGCTGAAAAATGACTAAGTTTGGATTTTGGTGACTTTGGATTTTTGGAGTTGTGGACCTCCTAAAATGTGAATCCAAAATTTGGCTAAGTATAAAATGGTTTCAAAACCTCACAAAATGGCTAAGTATAAAAATGGCCTCAACACCTCACAAAAATGGCTACGTATAAAAATAGCACCTCAACTTCAAAAAAATGGTTAAGTGTCAAAATGGCCCTCATCTCTCTGGAATAATGTTCATGTGAACTTTGTGCAATCTCTCTATAATTTCCCAGATTTCATAAAAATCAGGCAGCTTGATAGATTCTAACTACTTCTGCCACCTTATTCGAAACAAGGCAAGCTTTGAACTGAATGCTTTAATCTCCTCTATATGCTCCCTCATATAACTCTATCCAAAATCCCTATAAATTTTTGGACAATATTCTTCATAGAATATAATTTCTACTTATTATCATCCTCACACAGCTCTAAGTCCATCCCATCAAAGAATTTCTCAATTTATTCTACCAATAGCATGGCGTCCTTTCTCTTCTTCTTGATCTTATCCAAGCTTTCTGGGTAGCTTCTCATGGAGACACCAATAGCTGGGACCCACTCATTAAAATTGTTTAGCTCTGCTCATTTATATAACTTCACCAAAATTTGAAAGTGTTGTTTTCTTATGACCTTTAGATCCTTAAGATCTCATTGACATTGTTCCATCTTATCATCAATCCCTTACTCTCCTTCCATTAGGTCGATGAGTTGGGTTATCTCAATGAGAATCATTCTAAAAAGCTTCAAAACCATTTGATTAGTCTCAACTCCAAAAATTTCAAACTCTAAATTTCAATTTGTGGCTGCTTTCACAAAAGGGTTTACAAACTTTAGGGGAGCCTTCTTTTCAAGTGTTGCTTGCAATGTGACCTCTAGATGGTATTGGTCAATTAGACAAACTATATTCATAACATAATCCTTCAAAGTCACAACCTGTGTCTTGAGACCCTAAATCTTTGTCTCAGCCTAGTCCAAGTATTGAAACGATTTTTATGGGCCCAAAGTGGCTAGGGCCTTACCACCTTCCTGAGTGGGCTCTCCCAAATTCATTTCTTCTATAAGATAATCCTTTGGAGTTAATAATGTGATGCTTACCATATGAGGGGATACTACATCCTAAGCTTTCCACCTCCCTATTTCATCTTGTGTTACATATGACATTCTTTGAGCAGTTTGGATAGGCTCCCCTATTGGATGTCTATCCAAATGCTTGCATATTAACATCTTCTTCTTCAGTGTATATCCTTCTCTAGGGTTGTACCACTTTAGACAACCAAGTGGGCTTGGTGTAGGTTGTTAGAGGCTCATATGAGCCTATTCTTAGGACATACATTCCTCCATTATCCCCTTTATCTTCCTTCTCTACTTCCTCTTCATCCTTTTTTATAGCCTCTCTTATCCCTAAATTTTCTGGTGACTCATGTGTTTCTTCCTCTACCTCCTTTTCTTCTTCATCATGTTTTTATTTGTGCTTGATATTTGCATATTTTTGAGGAGGAGGTGAATTAATTCATTGTTTCTTTTCTTGTTCATGTGTTTTCACTCATTCTCTACATTCTTAGGAGTCTCTTCTTTCTCTTCTTCAAAAGATGAATCAGCCAAAAATTATGCCATCAACACGGTAGTTGGTTCTTGTTTCTCCTCTCATGGGGGTACCTATTTGGTCATTACCTGTGATATCAATGGAGGTGGAGGAGTCAAAATTTGTTGCGCCTGAGTAGCTTGTACTGAGCCATCACCCTTGGGTTCCTCAATTGTGAGATTTGTGTCCACTTCTCCCTCTTCAAGTATGTTGTCTATTTTTCTAACCCATCTCCTTGCTCCTTCTCTTTTATACCATTTTCTAACTCAGGTTCTTGATTGAAGGGAAAATGGATAGGTACTTTTTTCTAAAGAATAGTTTCTCCCACTTGTCCTTGCACTTGGGAGAATGTGTGTCCTGATGTTGTCGTAGAGTCAAACTTTGGGTTAATAAATTGACTTGGGGGTCAAAGAATCCAAGAATATTCTCAAAATTTGACAACTCAAATTCATTTGAACCCAAGTCAGCCTCATTCATTTTTTCCTTTGTACTAGTCTTCAAATTAATTGGATCCTTTTACACTTGGGTTTGAGAAACCCTTACTTGTTATGTTCTTCTCGCAGCCGCAGTAGGTTGCTGAGTTCTTCTAACTAAAGTGAAATTATCTTCCTCTACCTCCTCTTCTTTGGGAAACATTCCTAGCTATGGAAATGTTGAAGCCCTCTTTCTTTTATAAATCTTCTCCTTTACTTGGGGCTCTGCATCCCCCTTTATTCTTCCCGATGTGGAAGGGGTCCCAAGTGCCTAAGATGGAACATCAACATATTTTGTAATAGGAGGTGTATTATCGCCTTTTCCTCTCCCATTTTCTATCCTCTTCTCTGTAGGAACATAGGTGGTATGCATTTCATTCTTGTAAACTATTTCCAGCCACATGGGAGCAGCCTCTTTCAAAGTTGGGATGCTTACTCTCTTTCCATTCTCTTTTTCTACCTTGTAAGGTGGATTTAGTTGAGGGTTCATGGGGAGTGTATCTAACTTGAAGGTATCTTTATCCACCTCTTTGTGAGCTCAATCACATGTCAAACCTTAAATTCAATAGAATCTTTTTCATCTCTTCCAAATTCAAAATTCAAAATAGGTTGGGTATATACTTTATCTTGATTATACAGCCGATCTAATACAGCTTGGGAATGTTTATCCCATACTTTGGGAGGTATTTTCAAATCTAATGTATTCTCAGCCAGTTCAAGGGATATTCTATAATAATCCTAGATCTTAACCACGTATTCATCAATGTAGTTGATCCAATGATCTTCTATATGGGGTTCATGTTGATAATGTCTTCTTGCAATGTAGCTGAATGTCTCAATAGGGTCGAACTTGGGCCTCATTGACCTAAATTCCTACAAAGGGAATTCATCCCACTCTAGCTCTATAGATTTTCAAACTTTTACATTTTGTAAAGAGTGGGCCCCTATGGAGATAGGAAAGTCCCAACAATGTTTTTTCTTCAACCTAATAACCTCATAAGCATATGCAATTTGCCTGCCTATCGCTAGTAACACAACCCTGTTGAGTGGATAAGATGACAAATTTTTGGGATTAACGGTACTCCCAGCAACCCATATTTAGGTAAAGGTTTTGTATTGAATGTAGTAAGAACCTAGGGCTCATACCTTTTTTGCATCTTCCTCTGAGAGCCTCTTGTCATAGTCTCCCTCAATGGATCAGATAATTGTGAAGACAAAATTGTCATTTATTATCCGGTATTCTAAACTGTCATCCTTCAATTTCTCCTTCCTTTCCAGTTGATGGTATATAGTGTATGGGAATGATTTTTGGTCATTAAATGAACCTCTCTTGGTGAGGCCCAGATAGTTATCTCTAGCAGTGAGGATGTAGACAATGTAAGGCATCATATAGAATATGGGGTCGCATTTTACCTGTCTTAACTGCAAATCCAAGTTGTCACTTAGTATTGTTCCCCAATTGACCCTGACCTTTCTTCCTTTAATATTCTATATGTTTTGGATCATCCATGTCTCTAATTGGTGCACTTGGGGGAGACCATACACTCAACTCAATATGGTTTTTGCAACCTTTATGTCTTCATCCATTTACCCTCTCCTCATATCAATTCTATCATGTTTATTCTTTGGAATCTGTTGAATGAGATATTATTTTTTAATGGTATCATAAGAATCCAAAGTATTACCTTCAAACCACCTCATCCCTCTCTCCTTGGTGATTGGGTAGAAGTGGTCGACCCCTTTCTGTAAGTGGAAAATATCTTTGATGGTGTCTGGCCTTAGGTCTAACATAATATCTCCGACCACATTCTTCGCCACCTTTTCAATTGAGATGTAGTGATGAGCTAGGGTCATTATCAAATATGGTGAAAGGATGGAGATTAGATGAGCTATTGCATTTACTAGACCCACCAAGACCATGGAATTGCAGTTTGATGATCTTCATGTCGGATTTACATAATGTCTCAATAATGAATCCCAATCCAAGTGTCCAAAGTTAGTATCTGTGATTTCCGAATGTAGGTTCCCCACCCTGTTTGGGGTGTTGTATCCTTTGAAGTGACATTCATAGATAGAATTGTTTTATTTTCTAGTATTCTACATGCAAACAGTGTTGTCAGATATCCCTTATTTGAAAACATAAAACAAAACTACTAATCTAAAGCCAAGCAAAGAAAGAAAACCCTAAACTAGAAAGAAACACAGAAAAAACCAAAAAATAGAAATCCCCCTAGAATTTTCATAGTTGGAGACCTTCGCAGTCCGATGACGTTACAGTGTTGCGAAAGCCCGAAAGTCTGAAACTGTGAAAAGTCACAAGCCTTGGCGTATCGGTCACTTTAATTCTTTTGGCATGCAAAACATCGAAAGTGTGAAACTCACTACAAGGGTGATTCCAAATTTAGTCAATTTTGGGCCCATGGGCCTCATACTTTCAATGTGTCAGAGGTCTATAATGGTTTCAATGTGCAAAATACAAAAATACCAAAAATATTTTCCAATTCGTGGGACTTTTGCAATTGCGGAGTGACAAACTCCAAATACTCTAAAGAGGGGACAAAAAAACCTAAGGATAAAACCATGAAACACTAAATAATGCAACTGTAACCCAAAACCCTAAACAAGGACAAGAAAACAAAAACCCTAATAGAGGACAAGGAAAATAAAGGATGAAAGACAAAGAAGAAGAAAAACCCTACCTAACAAACCATGAAGAGGGAAAATAACTGCGAAGGTCGAGCTCGAGAATGACTGATTGAAGGGAAAATCACTTGCACAAAAGGCGTAGAGTGATCAAGGCAAGTTGTAGGAGGATTTTTAGGCGCAGCACAATCAAAGCTTGAGAGGAAGGCAAAAAATGCAGAATTGACAAAACAAACCAAAAACTGCTTTATATAACCAAGACTGCACGCTGATTTTATCAGTGATGTCATAATGTTAGACTCTAAAAATTTGACACTCTGACTTTGATGCTCGTCCTTTGGACTTTCGGTGTTTCGGAGGTAACTTGACCTCTGAAACTCCAAAATTACAAAAGGTAAAAAGGGTCACAAACCTTTGGCTTTTCGGTGTTTTGGAGGCAACTGGACCTCCAAAAGTCTGAAAGGGAGAAAAGACCATAAACCTCTAATCTTCGATGTTTAGAGGTATGGGTATCTGCAAAACATCAAAAGTCTGAAAGGGCAAAAAAAACTAACTCAAAGACTTAGTGGGAAACAAAAAACAAAAAAGGGAAAGCAAAAACCTAAACAAAATGTAGGAGGGAAACACTAACGGGGAAAACAAGACGATACCCAACTATCGGGAACCTCCTAAGGGCCCTCAATCTGACTCACTAGATACACGGTCTAGCTTAACCTAAGAGACTTATTAAATGATCAGAAAGGAAAAAAAGGTTAAAAATAAGAAGGGGGCCTCCATAAGGCCAAAGGGGCTTAAATGGGGCATGTTGTGGAACCACAACAAATAGCTCCAACAAATGAGAAATTATAGAGGCATTTCTTTATCAACAAACATTTTTTGGAGAATCATCTTGTAATAAAACAAACATGAGAATCATAAGTGGAAATATTCTTTTAAAAACTTTCAAAATTAAATCCTTTCATTGTTTCTTTTAGTGTGTGTACTTTTGTGTTCATTCTTTCAACCCTTAGACGAAGATAGCTGAGATGAACATCTGCCAAAACCAACCTTCACAACATTTACAAGGGATTCCCAGGAAGAGCTCTATTGCAAGTCAGGTGTCCATATCCCTAACAAAGTTTCCCCTGAGTCCCAGTCTAACCTTTCTCTACTACCTTCAAGGCATCCATATCCTCGGTAGAGATTGCTAGATTCACCCTTCCCTGTCTCCTAAAAATTTCTGAAGTTGGAGTATTTGGAGAAGTCTCTTTGAAATTGTCTTCTTTCTTGATCGATGACCGGTTTGAGCCACTTTCTTTGAGTATGTTACTTATTCAGTGCCTTAATTTTATTTCTTTTTGTAAAACCTAAGCATCTCTTAGGCTTATCTACCCTGGTATGAGATCTTGATCACCGTGGTGACTACTTCTTTGAATGATTGATTTTGCTTCTCATTTTCTTCCTTTTCTACTTTTCTTGTTTTTTTTTGTTAGGTTGCATATTGATAAAGGTTCTAGGTCTGGTGGGTGCCCGAGTCAACATGTTGGTGCTGGCTCTAACTAAAATTTGTCCAAGAGATCACTGTCTTGATTTTTGTGCCTTAATATATCCTATGATATAGGTTGATCAACATTCGAGTATCACCCTGATTGTCAGCAAGAGGTATCACCATTTTTTAGCCCTGAGTACAACTTCTTACAAGATACATTTCTTTCAAAATTTTGACTAAGAAATTCATCTACCTCTCATCCAGGACCAGTTAGGATGAACCACTTTTCGGGAACAACCTCGACAAACACACTGACCTCCCCAAAAAAACAAAGACCCAAAAGAGGAAAAGATGCAAAATAAATAAACAAAAAGGAAAACCTAAACTACTATGATACATGGGGAAAAATAGGAACCCCTCTCTTAGGATCCAAAATAATGTTTGAGGAACTGGCCATTAATTAGAAATTGAGCCAACTCCCTATCTAGAGTACTCATTCTCAAAGTTTCTTTTCCCAAGATTTTCGCTATCTGATATGGGCCAGTCCATAGTCTTTCAAACTTGGTATGGCTTCATGAATTTTCTTTTGCCTTATTCTACATGAGGAGAACGTCGGAAAGCCTGAAAGCTTTTATAGTGGTTCTTTTGTCAAACCAACCCTTGACAATAGCCTGATGTTTTGATACATGTTCTAGGGCCATACTTCTTTTTTCTTCCAAATTAAGGAGGATCATGAGTCAGATCTGCACCTTATCCTCACCTTAAACGTATTGATCCATGAATTTTAAAACTAGTACTTTTAGGTTCATAGAAAAAATGGGTTGCAGACTGTAGACTAGCCGGTAGGGGGATGTCCCTAAGGCATTTTTTATTTTGACTCGATCCATCCACAAGGTGTATTTTAACTACGTATGTAAATCCCTAGGATTGTCATTTAAGAGGCGTTTGATTATAGTTGTCAACTTTTTATTTGTGTACTTTTCCACCTTGTTTCCTTTCAAGTAATAATTGGAAGAGAATTTGTGAATTAATTGGGTTTCGAAAGCCCATTGTGTAAGTTCAACAAAGGAGAATGAGGGTGTGTTATCACATACCAGATAGAAAGACATTCCAAACTTTTTTATGATGCATTCCTCCAAAAACTTGGTTACCACTTCATTAGTGCAATTCTTCAATGCCTATGCCTATGTCTAGCATGTGCAATAGTCTATTGTTATCATAACATACCTATAAACTATAGAGGATGGTGTATTAATGGTACCAACAAAATCCAAACACCATTAAGCAAATAGACGTACCTTATATGTGGGTTGTAAAGTCATTACAGGGTTTCTTTGATGGGTGGCTCTAGTTTGACAAGTATGACAATATTTTACATTTCCATTTGTGTATTTGCATAGAGTCATCCAATAGTATCCTGATCTCGGGATCAGGTGAGCGGTAGCTTCAACACACCCATGGCCTATGCCATATTTATTGTTAAAATCAGTCAGGACTTGTTTCACTTCCTCCCTATCCAAGCACCTTAAAAAAAACCATCATAGTTGTGTTTGTATAATTTCTCATTCTTCAGCATATAGGAACTATTTTTAGTCCTTAAGGCTCTTCTTTATGAGCCATTCAATCCTTTTGGGCAGCGATTCTGAAGGAGATAATGAACCATGTCTTGATACCAGATTTTTGAAATCACCCCTTGATCCATGTAAGTCTGACATATAAAACCTTCTTCCACCTTTTCTACCATCTTTGTTAGGCCTTAGCCTCTCACTAGTTTCATAGATTGAATCTTGAGGTAAAACTCTTGTAGAATTTCCATTCATTTTCCTCTTTGTTTGCCTAACTCATTCTGCATTAATACGGACTTCATTGCTACATCTGGAACAATGCCAAATACTTTGCTTCTCAGAATGTAATGTCGAAAATTCCTCATTGCTTTCACCAAGGAGAATGACTGCTTATCTAGATTTTGGTATCTTATCTCAGCATTCTTGAGAGGACAATTGAAGAATGTGATCGGCCTTTCATTTTCACCATCTTTATTTTGTGTGAGGATTCCTATGCACAAGTGTTCAGAAGCAAATGAATATACATTAAAATGTACAGTGTAATCTCGGCTAGCTAAAATGAGTATCGTGGCAATGGTGGTTTTAATCTCTTTGAATGATTTCTTTATCGGGGTCATCCACTCAATCTTTGCATCCTTATTTAACAAGTCGTTCAATGCTTTTACTATCTCTTCAAAGCCACTGATAAACTTCCTCACAAATTTTATCTTTTCAAAAAAGGATTTCAATTATTTTCGACTATTCGGGTAGGTCAATTTGAGAATGGATTGCACTCGTTTAGGGTCTATCACTATCCCAACCTCAGAGATGATGTATACTAACAATTTTGCTTCTGCGACTCCAAATACACATTTCTTTAGGTTGAGCAAGATTTTGTACCTCTTGCATCTCTTAAGAACCTTCTGTCAGTCATCTATATGATCCATCTGGTATTTAGAAAATATCATTAGGTTATTCATGTAGATAATTATGTATTCCCAGCTAAACCTTTAAAAGCAATGTCAATCTCCCATTGAAAGTTTTCTTGAGCATTGTTCAAGCTGAATGGCATTCGGCGATACACAAATGTCCCCCACTTGGTGGTAAATGTCATTTTTAGTATGTCTTATTCCTATACCATAAACTGATGATAGGTCTAGAGATAGTAGCGGGTAGTTTTCCTTTTGGGAAGCTTTGTTCAAGGTTTGTAAATCCACGCATAACCTGATCTCTCCACTCATTTTTATTACTGGGACCAAATTTGTAACCCACATGGAATGTCAGATTGGAAAGATAATCTTTGCATCCAACAAGTTTTGAACTTTCGTTTGTATCAATGGTTCCATCATTGGGTTTATTGGCCTCTTCCTCTATCGAAAAGGTTTTGAATCTGGCTTTAATGGGATATTATGCACTATGAAGGAGGTATTTTAAGTCTTCAGTTCCTCATAGCTCTAAGCTATGAAATCTTGGTACTCATTAAGGAGATGCACCATTTTTTTCTTCTCATCTTCAGTGATGACTTTTCCAATGTGCACTTCCCTTGGGTCATTCTCTGTCCTGAGGTTGTATGTTTCACACTCATCACCTCCAAGTGTTGGCCATGGTTACCTTTTTTTGGTTGTCTCATCTTTGTCAAAAATCCTTTCCAACTCCACCATCCCCTTGGGTATGGAATTAGTTCCTAGGTTTATGACGCCTTGATCATCGGGCTTCTCTGGTTCAGTTGGCCCATTTATTTCTCCTAATTCTTCATCAATAACTTGTTTTTTGAACACACCTACGCTCATGATGACCTCAAGGATGTGTTGTTCATCTTGGAAGACTTGGAAATTCTTAATATTTTATGGGATTGTCTGGGTAGCAACAAGTTCAATTGAGAACATTTTCAATTTGGACTTCTCCATAGTGTGTAATGAACTGGCAGACACTGTGCTGTGCATCAACGACATCATTCTTTATTCTTGGGATAGACTTGATGTTAAATTCTTCAAAATCTTTGATTGAGTCCCATGCCATGTTTCGATAAGTGATCAACCTATTTTTCATTGCAATACTATTGGTTGTGGATCTGTTTGACAATCAACTACGAGTCACCTTCTACTACCAAAGCCTTTATCCCCTTTTTATGCTCCAAAAGAAGACCTCAAACTAATGCTTTGTATTCTACAATTTTGTTAGTACATAAAAAGTGTAATCTATATGAAACATAGAAGGACTTACCTCTTGGGTTAACTAGTTCAATACCAGCACCAAATCCTTGTTTACATTTGGAACCGTTGAAATGTAGGTTCCATATTTGATGTAGCTTGGCTGAGATTAGCTTGGCTTGAAGCTTGCCTTGAATTTATGCCATTTCAGGTTTTAATTCTTCATATAAATCATTTCTCCTTTACCTTCCCCTTACATGTAAGAAACACCTAAGGGCCCTGAATATTCAACATTTTGAGTGGGTTGGGATTTCTTATAGGGTGGTAAGGCACCATCATCTGAAGAACTCTATTCACTGCCTCCACTTTGTGTGCAACTTTTTCCATCTGAGTCTGAGTCTTCACTTTGAACTTTTGTTCAAGGCATATGACTTAGAAAACTACCTTCACTTGATGAAGCATTGCTAAGGGTATCTAATGTGGTATTCTTGTCATTCGGTCCCAAACTTTGAACTTGTTTAATTGGTAGGGTAGTTTTGGTCAACACTCTGGATAGTGCATATTGACATCTTGTGCATGTGAATTTTGAGTGACCCAACTCATGTAACCGACAATATCCCGACAGTAATAAGATGTTAGGATCTACATCATGACCAAATGTTTCAAGCTTATCATCGTATTCTTGATGAATCCTTGAAAGATCTCATCATCCACCTGAAACTCTTGTAATCCTTGTACGAGACTGTCATCAGAATCATTGGTCTCTTTGATTTGGAACATAAGGATGATGTCTAATCGATACGTACATAGGTCGGTGTGGGTGAACAATACCTCATTTGGGGTATTTTAATCTATAATCATATTCTTGAGTTTGGGTTCAACGTCGATCTTGATCATATTATATAATCCCTTACAGGGTAACCACAACTGTGTGAAATCAGTGGAGAGCCATCCTCTTAGACACTTAGTCCATTCTCTACTTAACAACATTTTGTAAGTTTCTGGAATGTCAACAATATGTATGTCAATGTATTATTGCACTCTGGGATTAGCAAGCAGTTGGATGTGCACATATTTCAGCACACCAATAACTCTAACCTCTATTTTATCCAATTGTATCACTACCCTATTCGTAGTCTGAGGAACCATTCCTAACTTCTGGAAGATAAAGAGTGGCATAACATTACATAAAGCCCCTAAGTCAATCAGACAATTATGATTTTTTTTACCAAATATAAGTAAACTTAGTAGGAATAGGGGAACTTCCAACCTACCCTTGAATAATGTCACGAATACCTCTGAGGCATTCACATTTGATGTGGGAACTTGTGCATTTTTATTTTTTGTACATTTATTACAGTGGTCCAAGGACTTTGAGAGTGCTTCTCTTTGAGAATGACAACCTTGTAACATGTCAAACATTGAGATATTTGCCTTTCTTCTTTTAAGCTCTTCAACCGTACTGTATTTGTCATCTGACCAAGCTTGGTTTCTATGTATAGTAGGTACATTTTCTGGTGATGAAGTAGAAACACTCAGACCCTTTGGTGGTGTAGGATCATTTCTAGCTCATGGATCTGGTGGTGTTGGTTATTTCCCTTGGGGAATACCATCTGTCAAAGGTTTCTTCTGATTTCTTAAATTATATGGGCTTCTGTGGTCATTCTGAAATGCATGAACTTTAGAGTATTCAAGATCTATTTCCCTTTGGAATGGAAATACAAATTATTCTTTCTGCATGTTGTTGCCAAAATCTTCCTTCGTTTCAGGTTCATAAGAATCAAACATCATTGCATTAAATTTAACAAGGGCTCCTTAGAGTTTCGAGGTTGCTGATTATGGATGTCTTACCCATTGTTATCTTGGTATATGCATGTAGTTCCTGCAAAATTATCATTAGTAGTTGTGAACACATTAGCATTATGAGTTGGTATACTACCATTATTAGGTCGGGTGTTCCAAGGTCTATTGGGTCACTGCTGCCCAAATTGTTTATCCTTTGAGTTATTGTTATTATTGTTACCATAAGTGTTGTAACATTGGTTTTGGCCCTAGGAGTAAGTATTCAGAGCAACAGGTTGTTGTTGGTAACTATCTTGGTTCTAAGACAGATTTAGCTTCATCCTAGTGTGCTCATTGGTCGATTGAGACAAAGTCTTTTTTACGACATCCAACTCAGAAGCCAAGTGATTATCAGGCTCACTAGGAGGCATGGTCTATTTCTCAAAGAAAGTGATCTTATGGGCTTCATAGCCAGGATAGGTGATGGCTGGGGGTGGGACAACAAGTTTTTGAGTGGGTATGCGATTGAGTAATGAAGTGTGATGGTTCAAGGCCTGGTTGATGGCCGAGAATGTGTTCATAGTGGTGATGTTTGCAAATGATGGTAGGGTACCCAAAATCCCACCAGCCTATGGATCCATCTATTGCATGAAAGTGATTGCTTCATTGGATACCTTTTCTAAAGTATTTATATCTGCAGGTCAGATCCTTTTTAAGAAAATTGCGGTCAACAAATCTAATGCTCTCACGTACACTCGTATTAAAGTAGGTACAAGGCCATGTAAGGAGTTTCAAGCCTTTGATAAATCTTTTGGAAATGATGATTAAACATGGAAATAAGCTCATTTGTCTCTTTCTTGGCCGAGATAAACTGGTGGTGGAGGTTTTCAGGGTCCACATAGAGTTTGAATTGATTTAAAAACTTGGTCTCAAACTCGACCCATGTGGTGATGGATTCCCTGGGTAAATTTAGGTACCATTTGTAGGTGAACTCATGAAGTGTGTCTGGGAATAGGTAGCATGCAACATCCTCATGTACCAATTATTTTCGATTGCATATTTTTTTAAAGGCACAAGTGTGTTCTTTCGTTGTCCTAGATTTACCACATACAAACTTGGTACAAATTTTTTTAGGATTTTTAGGCAACTCGTGTAATTGAACACCTATGTTCAATGGGTAACTCTGAGCATTAGCAAAAAACACAATTGGAAAAGGTGGTTGCAAAGTCTAATTTTAAATAATGGATGTGGCAAAAGTTGGGGTAGCAATATGTGATTGTTGGCCATGTGGATTTTGCAGACCATCGGAGTGGTGAGAGGGAGTTGATTTTGATTTTACCTTATCACTATGAGCTTTGTGATAGTGGATGAGTTCAAATAAATTTCCCCCTTTTGGAGATGATCTAAGTACTCGCTTGAACCTCTCTAGTGAGAAAGTTTTGATATTATCCATCCCGTTGTTATCTTTTCCCTCCTTCTAGCGCCACTTTTGTTTAGCATTATTTTTACACAAGTCAATTGCTATGAATTCGAGATCCAAATGCCCTTCTTGAAAGAATAATGAAGTTATTCCCAAGTTTCTCTGTGATCATGGTACAAATGCTTGGTAAACTTAGTCAAAGATAAATGTGAATGTTCACAAGGAGGCCTTTGCTGGTATGTTTCAAACTTTAGGCTACAAAACAAACTTTAGTACTTTTGTATTTTCTCAATTTTTCAATGCATGAAACTTCCTAATAATGTAAATCTAACTTTAATATCCTACAATGATTGACTATTTTAACCAATTTCCCAAAAAAGATCAAAAGATTTGAGTAGCGAGAATCGTAAGCAAATCTACTAAAATAAAATCTAACAGAAATAAACCATTGTTGAATCATGCTTGAAAATTAAATAATGAAATGATGGAAACCCATGAAATATGAATTAGATAAACTCACAATTCCATGTTCAGCGAGTGCAATCTTTTGAAGAAACTTTTAACCAAATGCAAGATTTTCAAAAAAATATAAAACTGTGAAGCCACTAGATGCACACACACACAAGATAGATTTATCTTTTAAAGTAATAGAATAAATCTTCCCAATCATTCATCATGGTAAGATAAAACCATAATGATAAACTCCAAACTAATTGATCACAGATTCATTCACAATACACATAGTTGGCTCTTTTAAATAAATGATCAAGTATGCACAGATTCATAAATTCGCATAGATAATAGAAAATTCATACTATGAATGAAGCATCAACAACATATATCTTTATTGTCTCAAAAATCTAACCTTAATTACATCTCTGTAATAAAATATATAGTGCTTCAAAACAGAAATCAGAAACCCATAGCTAGAGTTTCATCTACAACAAACATGGCATAAACAAACTAAATATAGAGTTTATTAATGAAAAACTACTCTTAAACTGATAGCTAACAAGATTGCATGTATTTTCATCCATGTGTACATTAAATATATGTAAAATCAGACTTAAATCAACCCCTAAAATGGAAGAGTTTGAACTGTAGTTCCACCGCTTCATCCTCTTGTTTGCACATGGTTTGAACTTTTATTTGATGTTCACACCTAGAATACATGGATCCAACTGCCCTTATGATATGAAACTGATAGAAGACCCTTTGACTTGTAAAAATGAACTCTAGTCTACATGGAATCTATCCCCAAAAGCATCTTTTTGTGAAAAATGTGATTAAAATATGCGTGCCTAGGAATTTCAGAGTTGTGGACCTCTGAAAAATGTTGTGTTGAAAAATGACTAAGTCTTGAGTTTGGTGACTTTGGATTTTCAGATTTGTGGACCTCCGAAAATGCAAATCCAAAATTTGGTTAAGTATAAAAATGGCTTCATCACCTCCCAAAAATGGCTAAGCATAAAAATGGCCTGAGCACCTCACAAAAATTGCTAACTATAAAATTGTTCCCCCAACTTCAATTTTTTTTGGCTAAGTATAAAACTGGCTTCAACACCTCCCAAAAATGGCTAAGCATAAAAATGGCCTGAGCACCTCACAAAAATGGCTAAGTATAAAATTGGCCCCCCAACTTCAAAAAATTGGTTAAGTGTCAAAATGACCCTTAGCTCTTCGGAAGAATGTTCAAGTGAACTTTGCACAATCTCTCTATAATTTCCTAGACTTCATAAAAATCAGTAAACTTGATAGATTCTAACTGAATGCTTTAATCTCCTCTATATACTCCCTCGTATAACTGTTAGAAACACTAAGAGGGGGGGTGAATCAGTGTTTATCTATTAATTATATTTCAGCCAATTAAACATGAAAAAAATATGCATTCAAAGAATCTTAACACAAGAACAAATAACACATGATATGATTACGGAGAACCTTGATCAAAGGAAAACTCCGGTGGGGATTAGTACCCACAAAATATTGTACTAGGTATAATGAACCTGTTAAAGTTCCTTTGCCCTGTTAGAAGCAGTCTTTACAATTTGAGTACAATGACCTGGTTAAAGGTCAGACCCTGTTAGGAGTCTTTTACAAAACCTTGTTAGGGGTGTATGGCTCACTGCCCAAATAATATGAAAGCTACAACCCTCTGAATGTTGATATGCACTATATCAAAAATGAACTGCTATAGTGACACTGTTGTTTGATCAGTTCCGTGTATGCGTAGATGCTCTTACTTCTTTAAAGAGCTATATCATCTTCTGACTTCATTATACTGTCCCTCTGTAACTTCTTCTTACACAATAATTGACACTTGTAATATATCTTTACATTACATACTTATGACTTCAAATCTGAATAGGCGCGACCCAAAACAAATCATTAGTCGGCCCTAAAACAAAAACACATAACGCTTCCGAACATGTCGACCCAAGTGTGTTTACTATAACATTAATTAAAATCTTATAACTAAAGGCGCTTAGCCATTACATTATAAAATCATACACGCTGATCAAAACTGTAGTCGGCTTCCATGCTTTGTTTCCTGGACTGCAAGTCTACTAATCTGTCTGTAACTTTTTTGTACTGATGTTTCATACTCTCCATGTTTGGATCTAGCATGTATATACACCATAGATTATATACCTAAGCACGCATGTTCTGGTGTGATCTCTAACACATGCATTGATGTGTTGATCTTTGTATCTCTCTGTCTGTCCTATTTTCTGTACTTAGTCATTTTATCTTCTAAGTTATCTTTGACAGAAACTTAGTATGACTTTGTTGCCATGATTGACAATACAAAATAAGTCATGCTTCCTCAAGAAGTCAACTTGTCAACAATAACTCTATCTAAAATCCCTATAAACTGCTGGACAATATTCTTCATAGAATATAATTTATGTGTGTTATCATCATCATACAACATTAATTCCATCCCATCAAATAATTTCTCAATTTATTCTACCCATAGTATGACTTCCTTTCTCTTATTCTCAATCTTTTCCAAGCTTTCCAGGTAGCCTCTCATGGAGACACCAATATCTAGGACCCAATCATCAATTTTTTCTAGCTCTTCTCCTTTATATAACTTCACCAAAATTTGAAAGTGTTGGTTTCTTATGACCTTTAGATCCAGAAGAGCTCATTGCTAATGTTCCATCTTATCATCAATCCCTTGCTCTCCTTCCATTATTTTGATGAGTTGTGTCATCTCAATGAGAATTATTCTAAAATACTTCAAAACCATTTGAATAATCTCAACTCCAAAACATTCAAACTCCAACTTTCAATCTATAGCTGCTTTCACAAAAGGGTTTGCAAACTCTACGGGAGCCTTATTTTCAAGTTTTGCTTGTAATGCGGACTTTGGATGATCTTGGTCAATTGGACCAACTATTTTCATTACATAATCCTTCAAACTTGCAACCTACGCCTTGAGACCTTGAATCTATGTCTCATCCTTGTCCAAGTATTTAAACAATTGTTTTAGGCCCAAAGTGGCTAGCGCCTTACCACCTTCCTGGGTGGGTTCTCCCAAATCCACTTCTTCCATAACATAATCCTTTATATTTAACTCTATGATGCTTCCCATAGGATGGGGTACTGCAACCTAAGCCTTTCACCTTCCTCTGTCATCTTGTGTTACATACAAACTTGTTTGGGCGGTTTGGCTAGGCTCCCCTGTGGAATGTCTACTCCAATGTTGACATATTGACATCTTCTTCTTCATTGTAAGTCCTTCTCCAGGGTATTTCCGCTTTATCCAACCAATAGGGCTTGGTGGAGGCTATTAGAGGTTAATATGGGGCTATTCTTAGGATAGAATTTCTTCCATTAGCTCCTTTATCTTATTTCTCTACTTCCTCTTCAACCTTCTCTAGAGTCTCTCTTATCTCTGAATTTTCTAGTGACTCTCATTTTTCCTCCTCTACATCCTTCTCTTCTTCATCTTGTTTTTGTTTGTGCTCGGGAGTTGCATATTTTTGAGGAGGTAGGAAAAGGAATTCATTGTTTCTTTTCATGTTCCTATCTTTTCACTTCATTGTCTACATTCCCAGGAGTCTCTTCTTTCTCTTCCTTAGAAGATGAATCAACCAAGATTTCTTCCATCAACCTGGTAGTTGGTTTTTGTTTCTCCTCTCGTGGGGGTACCGGTTTGGTTTTTACCTATGATATCAATGGAGGTGGAGGAATAAAAATTAGTTTCTCCTGAGTAGCTTGTACTAAGTCGTCACCCTTGGGTTCCTCAGTTGCCATTGTGTGTGTGTAAATGGGTACCTGTTGAAAATGACACAAACACTCAATAGGTCATTGCATTAGCTCAAATGGTTAGTTAAAACGTTAGAAACCACTAATATCGGCCTATTGCCTTCTAACTAGAA